>OY757190.1:16409212-16513797 GCA_963583895.1 Melanophora roralis | reverse complement strand
AAAGACCACCATTGGACCAATCTGTGCTGACGGAAAATACTGGTGACGTACGAACTGCGGGTTGGACATGAGCATAGTAAGGCTTATCAAAATTTACTGTTTTCGTTTAGTATTTAACGCCATGACAATTGATAAAGATGTTTCAGGAAGGAAGGGGAGATGGAAAGACCAAGCCGAAAAGGCCTCTCGAAACTTGGTGTCTAAAATTGGAAAAGAAGCCCAGAAGATCGAAGCGCCTGGAAACCAATTTTATGGGAAGGAACCCACGTTTTTTTTGTAGCTACTTGATAAAATTAGTAGTCATATACCCATTATATAAAAGCCATAAAGTATTTCAGGTATGGCTGATCAACACTTTTACAGAGTTTGTGTAGAAGTAATGCCGTAGTTGAATGATGTCAATATACATCAAATAATATTTTTGTTCCTATAAAAATTTTTAAAAATACCTTTATATACAACTGAACTTGCAAAAAAAAAATTCCCAGAATTTTTTCTTGGTTGTCAAGTAATTATAAAAAAAAATAGTTTACTAGGGTATGCATTAAATGAATGTCAATTAATTAAATCTCTAGCCTTTAAATTTTCACAGAACTTAACAAATAATTTCTAAATTTAAAGGGATTTAACTTGCTTCAGCTTTCGCTGCCTGTCAAGGTTTTTTAAAATATAATTAATCTTGATAGTAACAACTCTTTTCATTTTTCCTTTAAATCATAAAATCACTCAATTAAAAGACTTTTAATTGGTTACGCTTAAAAAAATCATAAAATTACACACTTAGTCTTTTATTTATTTCAAGTTTATTAAGCCATTGACATGCAATTTAAATACAGAGATACATACGTGCCTGCACAAGTACTAATTAACGTACAGAGACACAAAATGATTAGAAAATTTTAAATATATATGGGATGTGATTAGCTATAATAATGATGAAAATGTCATAAATTATATATTGCAAGAAAATCACTAATTATTAAACTGATGGCGTACTGGTGCCTGATATCTTCAACAAAAACGTTATTTTATTTAAGAGCAGCTGCAGCTGAGAAATCAAAACTATAAATTATTAAAACTAATGTTATGATTTAAGTTTGTAAAACTATTATACAATATGTCAATTATTAAATTATACAAGAGGCTAAAACAAGTATTAAATTGACTGCATCTGGAAAAAATATTGTTAGCGTTAATATATATAAGTTCATAAAGTTCAGCTTTTAAGTTCCATAAAAAATTTATATAAAGTATTGCAAAAGCAAAATTTAAACAAAAAACTTCTCGCCCCTAGTACTTTATTAAATTTTTTTTTGTTAAAAAAATCTTTTTGGTATTTTTTTGAATAAACCACTTTATTGCATAGTTCTTTAAAAGCTTTAAGTGTTCTTACATTTCAACTAACGCTTTACTCAGTAATTGTGTGCTAAAAGTCTAAAAACATAAATTAACGAATTTAAGATATTTATATAAATGTATATTTAATATTCTTTTTTATCGTAAAAAATCTAAATTATATTTTAATCTGTTGAGAAATATAATCCAACACGTTATTAGTAAGTTTATTGGTTCAGTTTAATAATATAAAAAAACTGAAAAACTCATCAAGGCTATAGAAAAAGAATTTAGAATAAGCTTCTTTTTTTAAAAACTAAATGAAATCCTTTTTATTATAAAATATGAAAATTATTGATAAAGAGATAAAAGTCAACATAAAAAATATATAAGTTTAGAAAAAAACTCAATAATCTTAATACATGTATAAAAAAATAACGTTGATGAACGAATAACTAAAAGATTTAGACTGTTCATACCTCTTTATATGTTAAGATCCACTTAGAAGAAATTTTGGAAAGTTAGGAGTCGAATCAAAATAAAAGGCGGCAAATATAAAAAAACCGGAATGTTAACATATCTTTAACTTCGCAAGATAAAAATCAGATTTAAAATGCCTCGTATTTTGGTTTAAAAATATGCGCTTATCTAGACCTTTTAGACCACTAGGGGGTAAAACAAGAAAAAAAATACATTCTGATAGGCCCTGGGTCCACTTTTAACTTTTTCGCTTTGCATATTTAATATACTGAACCTTCAGCCAGTGCCAAACTTAAATCTAAGCTCTCAAATTAGGTTATATAAAAATTCAAATGTTTTCATCTGAGAAAAAGAGTATATAATTCAAATTCCATTCGACAGGTCTAAATACTTTTTCCATTTTTTTTGCAAATTTTGATTTTTAAGTTAAATACGTTTAAAAAAAAATTAAAATTCTATATTGATACTTTTAAGGTACTTATAAGCCAATTAAAATAAAAACAAAATTAAAAATGCATTTGACTGGCTTGAAAAAACTCTGAGTATGTTACTAGTCCTCGTTTTGAATAAGGGGACTCTAATGGGCAAGTTTAAAAAAAATTCTAAGCTAATTAGGTACACTTTCTAAATTCTAAGCCAAAAAAGATTAAAAAAAATTCAAATTGCGTTCGACAGGCTTTAAAAGTGTTGTAATACGTTTTAAGTTTTTTTTTTTCAAATTCCAGACCCTAAAGAGCAAGGCTGTGTAGTTTTAATGCAGCTGGTACCATTTTGTAACTTCTGATCTAATAGAGGTAGAAGCGAAATTGAAATTGCGTTTAAAAGGCCTCCTCAAAATATGGAAAACTGTTTGGTGTCTTTTATAAAATTTGAACCCTTAGATTGAAAAAAAAGTACAAACCATATTTTGATAATGCTTAGGTCTGTTTTTGTATCTTCTGAATCAATTAAAATAATATAAAATTCAAAATAAATATTTGGTGCTTTATAGATATATTGGATGAGGCGTACTTTTATTACATTCTTGATGTTTTTAAATATAAAATTAAAGGCTGTTGACACAGATCAGGATCGAAAGTCAACACACAGGAAAAAAAGTAAATTTAAAACTTTTGGTTTTTTTTTTTGCAATTTTAGAATTTATAACTCTTGAAATATAAAACTGAAGGCTATTGACACAAATTAAGATTAAAAGTCAGCAAAGTGCACGAAGAATACTTTTTTCCTTTTATATTTTATCAGGCTAATTGGTTCAAGTTTTATTGTGATAAGATTTTTGTTGAAGAAATATTTTGAAAAAGTTTAGTTTCCCGACACTAGCCGAGTGGAATGCATATTCAGAGCCCGCTACAACTCTTCATCAGCACTCTTTGTTCGTACTGAGCGTTGGTAGTAAATATCTTCTATTTAACCCAAGTGTTAATTGAAATTTGAATACGGAAATACTAATTTGTATTTTACTCATACTCTCATTAACAATTAATTCTTGGGTTAGAACGAAATTTACGCCCTGCCATTTTTTATATCATGGCAACACCTTTTCTTTTATTTATTCTTCATCTCATCACTTTATGTTTGCCTTATTCATCTCTCTTTAGATGAGTATGAAGGCAGCATGCTTTTGCATGCATTAGTTTAATCTCGCTTTTCTTATGTTTTTAAATTTTAGTTTGCTGATTACAGTCGTCAGCGAGATGTTGAACATATTTTTAACATTGCGGATGTATTTTTCATATTACACCTAATAAAATAAAAAAATAAATATTTATTTTTTTAGCGCATTTTGCACCTGTGTAGGGACAACTCTGGGTTGAAGTAGAGAAATAAACAAAGGCGGTTTGGTTGTTACCTTATATCTTCCTCAGTTTTCGGGTGATTTTGCTGGATTTTAAAAGCTTTTTTTCACAAATATTTTTATTAATTTGGTGTGAAGTTTTAAAATTAAAAGCCTTTGAACAAACCAAAAAATTTAAACAGATGGCAGCTAAGGGCAAGGGACTATCGACCATAAGAGAAAAAGCAAACGCGTTTTAGTTGATAAACTTTTTGTTTCTAAAACTATTTACGCTTCTGTGTGGCACTATTAAGCAAAAGTTTAAAGTTTTTAATTTTAACATATTTCAGCTTCCGCGCCAAACAACAACGTACTTTTTTAGCTTTAATCAATTATAGAAAATTTTACTTTGCAAGTGTTCAATTAATTGATTGTCAAAGCATTCATCTTATAAAGCGGATAAGTTTTCTTTGTGCAGGAAAAAGTTTACCACAACAATGGAATAAACCACAAAAATGTGTGAAACAATAAAAACTTTTCTTTTTCCCAAAAAAAATATTATAGTTTATTATATAAAGAATTTTCAACACTTGCAAAGGATTCTTAATCGTCTTTGCATTACTGCTAAGTGTGTGTGGGTGTTGAAATACACTTACACTTGGCTTTCAAAATGTTTTTGTATTATTTTAGTTTTTAAAAAAATATATCAAAATATTTTTATAACAAAAACTTTACACAGTTTCATAGACTTAAAGTAACCAACATTAGAGGATAAACGAAGAAAGGAAAAGAATTAGAAAATGAAAAAAGTATTAAATGATGTATTAAATAGTTGACTTAAGTTTTTAATAAACTCAATGACTTTTTTAAAATGTTTACTTTTCTTAAAGCAAAATTAAATTTTTCAACGTCTTTTAAATTAAGAAAGAAATTTAAAAAATAAGTTTCTTTTGTGTCGTTACTTTTAATAAGGCTAAAGGATTATTAAACAGTTTTTTTTTCTTAAGTTTCAAGGATATTTTTCTGTTTTCTGTTGTAACAGTTCACCAAAAGTAGTTTGCTTTGTTGCCATCTGCATAGCTATTGTCTACAAAAAAAAATATTTTTTTAATTTTAAATAATTCATGTTTCCATTTTTAATAACAACGGGAAAAAGGAAATAGAAACAAAAAACAAAAACGAAAGCAAGTATAATAATAAAAAACTGTTTTGTTAAAGCAGCAGGTTATATTTTTTTTTTCCTTTTTTTATGGCTTTGCTTGCCATAAACAAAAAACTTTAAATTTTATACAAAATTTGCTATTTGTTTTCCTTACTTTTATTTTTTAATTTTTGTATTCTTTTTTTGTCTGCACTTTACAAACGTAGATACTTTTGAAAATATAGTAAAAGATTAAATGTTATACACTTTTTGATTTTATTTAAGCTGTTTATATTTAAGGAAGTTTAAGTTCATTTATTTTTTAAATCTTTATGTATTTTTTGAGTTTTGAACTTAAATTTTGTTTCGTTTATTGATAATAATGCTATTTTATTTCAGAGACTGTGAAAAGTTATCATTTTATAATTTTAATGAAAAAAAATTAACAAGAAACATTGAAAAGTATAGTGCAGAACGCCATCTTGATGGTATTACAGTAAAATTTTTAAAAATTAATTAATTATTAAATATTTGATTATAATGTTTTTTTAATAAAAAAAGTTAATTATTTTTGGACTTTGAGGTTTTTTTTGGCAGAAAAATTTTTTATATTTTTATAATTTAAAAAAAATATGGAAAATTTTGTTTTCATAATTGATTGCCATAAGCAGTAAAAAATATTTTTTCTCAAAAAAAAATTCAAAAAATAATAGTTTTTTGACAAAAATTATAAAAATTAGAAAATAGTTTTTATTTTTTGAGATTTTTTTTGCATTTTTTCATCCCTTTAAATATGCATAACACTTGTGAACTCGAAATTTTAAAAGTAACAGAACTTTGTAAAAAAAAAATTTTTTTAAAATTACTTTCCAGCAAAAAATTGTCGAGATTTTTTAATCAGCATTCATTTTTTCTAATATGCGAATGTTATCCCCAGCAAGAAACATCTATTTATTTAATAAATTCAAGATTGTATGGCAGTAAATGTAAAACTTTTAGTCTTTTACAAACTCTCTTACTGCATACTAGGAAGCACTACTCTAAATCACTGATTAAAAAAACATTATTTTTTCGTTCAAAAACGAACACAATAACAAGGCAAAATATTAGTTTGGATGACACAATATACTTCAACAACTAAAGAAGCACCAAAAGTATATGAATTAACTGTATTTTAATAGCGTCAAAATAAACGCTTAACAAGTATCATGCCGTACGTAAGCAGGTTTGTAAGTTTGCCACCTTAATACTCCTTTACAAATCTACATGTGGTGAAGTAATCTATACAATATAGCAACCAAACAAGACGGCAATGACTATACCCTACACCCCATTTGTATGAGGGCTTTGTTAAAAAGTGTATGGAAAACATTTAAATTGGGTATAATAAAAAGTGGCATTAAGATACACATATGTGCAGAATTTTGTGAAAATAAATTAATATTAGAGCCATTTATAGATCGAAATGCTTATTCTGGGAAAACTTTTGTATGATTTTATTCAATATACCGGTTGGGGACACAAAGGAAGAGACATTTGCAAAATTTTTTGAAGGTACACGCAGAGAAAAAATATTATTGTATGGTTACGAAAATCATTATTACGACTGCCACAACTATATTTTAGTTAAACTAAATTCTCGAAAAATTTTGGCGGTAATCATTATTTTAGTCATTGGCAGTCATTATCTTGATTACGGGTTATCACATAAATGATGCCCTTAGAATATGATAAACATAAACGTAAAGCAACCTTTGTTTGATAACCCAAAATCAAGATTATGGTTACCTGTTAATTTTTATTTATTGTTGAACTAATTGTTTTTAATACAAATTTTTTGATTTAGTTTGGCTTTAGTTCATATAATTTCTTTTTATTAGAAGAAATTATTATTTTCCGTTAATGTTGAAAGAAACTTTCAATTTGAAAAAAGCAGATTTTTCTACCGCTACTAGCCGAGTAGAATGCATTTTCGAAAGCAGCTACGCAATTTCATCATCAGTACTCTTTGAACGGTAGTAGTGTATATGGTTGTAAACATCACCTATTTAACTTACATGTAACAGAGAAAAGTATACGGTATCAGTGTTTTTCTTCTGTTTTTATTTTGTAAGTTAGGACGAAGTTTATTTTTCATACACACTATGCTTTTTTCCATTTTTTTAAAGTCTCCTTGGCAACACTTGACTAACGGACACGCATTTGTCCATCTCTCAGATGGAACGAAACGCTTTTTATTATTGTAAATCATACAATATGGGTATTCACTTTTTTAATTTCTTTTTTGTCAACGACAAATTGACAGAAATTTTTCAAATTGAAAGTTTCTTTCAACATTAACGGAAAATAATAATTTCTTCTAATAAAAAGAAATTATATGAACTAAAGCCAAACTAAATCAAAAGATTATGGTTACCTATAACCAAAGTAATGATTACCACAAACATATAATATAATTTTAACCTATACTATAAATGCATTTTTTCGCCATAAACTTAGTACGGCTGTAGTATGGTTGGGGTAGCCATAAAAATGATATCTGTAACCATGCCATGATGAAATTATTCGTGATCATAATCCCGTGACAGTACTTGGGTAAGTTACAGGCTATGTTTAAGAAATGGACCGATGATCCCTGCAAACAATAGGCTTCCTGGCAGTGCCAAAAAAATTGTCTGTGCTAAGCTCCATCAAAATATCTTTGAAATGGATTAAAGATATACACAAAAATCCAGCCAGATGGACAAACGGGCACGATAAATCGCGTCAGAAAGGGATTCTGAGTAATCGGTACACTTGAAGGTGGGTCTTAGACCATTATTTTCTAGCTTTACAAATATTTTCCCAAACGCATCATACCTCTACCGCGTATAGGCTGTAGTAATTATAAAAGCTCGGTTTTAATAGTTTTAAAACTATGCCACAACTTTCTCAAAAAAAAAAAACAGCACAAAACCAATACAACTAAAAAATTAATAAAGTTTGAAAGTATTCTTGCTCACGATAGAATTACACAAATTCCGGAAAGAATTGAAAACTAAGGTGAGTCTAGATATATGACAGATAATATTGGAAAATAAATTTTATTTTACAGATTTTTTTTAAAAGAAGGAAATCGTTTATTATCAGATAAAAAAAAAATTAAAACAGAACTGGTATAAGGGAACTATTTTTAGGTAAAGGGTCTTGATATGTAAAATATAAGTGTAATAAATATTAATTGAGGACAAACTTTATCAGTTTTTAAAAAAGTATTTTTTAATATTTTTTGTATTTTCTTTGACTTCTTTCTGATTATGAGTGAGGGTTGACCCCAAAAGTCAATTAAATGAATAAAATGAACTCTTTTATATTTCTGATAGTTTTTTGTTCATCCTTTTAAAGTTTTAATTAAGGAAATATTCCTTGAGAGTTCACAATTTTGGTACCTCTATGAATATTAGTAAAGGAGGTAGTTTTAGGTTTTTGATTAAGATTATATAAATAGAAATGCTGCTTTGTCGCATTAAGTACATTATTTTAGTAAATGCTTAAAACTGTTATAACGTAGTTGTTGTTGTTGCTAGTTACACAGTTAGCCAGGTGCTATTCAATTGGCGATGTCGATTAATATTCCACTCCTACAAAAATCTCCTTATGATTATTTGAATGCAATAAATAACAAACATCAGGTTTTTTGCTTATTTTTGCTTTTGAAAACACAGTTGAGCTCGGTCGTCTTTTAAGCAACAAGTACGAGCATATAGGGAGTTGTAAGCTAGTTTTTTTGTAAGCCTTATACGACTCGGAATGTATTTTGTAAAATATTTTGCAAAATAATTTGTAGATAAATTTTTAAAGAATCTCACAGTTCCCCCCTGTGAAACCTCTTTTACGAATAAAAGATGCGCTTGTCGGCGATCGAAAACGCTCTTCATGGGACTCGCTTAAGGCTCTTCCGCAAATAAAATGGCTAGCTGGATATAAATATAAATGATTGACTGTGATAGTTTTAAGCAATTTCGTTTTGTGCATTGCTCGGTGGAGCAATTTCATGTAAATCTAAGTTAGTTTTTAATTTCTGAACTAATGCAGAACTTGTTCACTTGATCAATTGCAATAAACGTGTACACATAATTGACTGTTTACTTTGATAATAAGTCGTTTAATTTTAAGTTTTGTAGAAATAATTCTTAAAATAAAATTTTTAAATTTCAATTCTTTTTAACTTAAATTTTTTCTGCTACTGAAATTTGATATCGTGAAAAAAAAAATTTAAAAAATTTTTTTTATAGCGAAATGAATGCCTTTATTTCACCGTTTGCATTCCATATTTTATCTTGCTACTGTACATGAACTCTTATAAAGGAGTGAATGTTTAAACAAAACAGCAAAATTTTTTTATATCCAAAAACGTAAACAAGTCTATAACTACAGATGGAGTTGCTTAGGCACTTAAGCACACTTTGTTTTATAGTTCTAGCTGCACACATTTGTTTTTGTTGTTTTATTTTCATTGCCATGAAATAAACCAAAGTCATTTATTTTCATTATTCCCCAGTTACTTTATTTTACATGATACAGATACTGTTTGTATTTAAGCCAAATTCATGTAGGCTAAATATTGTAACAAATCTCTTTTATTTATTTTTTTTTTGCAAAAGAAGTAAAGGTTTAAACTTAAATGTTATTTAATCGCTTTTATAACAGCCCCCAAAAAAGTCCCTTTAAACACTTGAATCGAAAAAAATGTAAGCATTTTCTCCTCAAATCAATTTATGATGATATTAGTAAAAAAGGCTTTATTAAATTAAATAGAAAAACCTTCGGTTGTGTTGTCTTAGCCCATAGTTGTAGAACTTTGTGGAGATAGAATAATTTTCATGAAAGTTAAACAAAAAAATTATTATTTCGGAAGTGTTAAACAAGAGCCCCCTTAGCACAATTTTCAATAGAATCGGTTCCTGTATCATAAAAGTTATTTATGAGTTTTATTTAACTATAATTAGAAACTAAACCTGTACTTTAACCACAAAAATTACATTGACAACCAGCCAGCCAGAGGGGCAAAGGGACGAATGAACATTGCTTAACCTAGTCGAAAAGAAATTTTTATTCAACTGGTGTAATTAAAGGTAGGTATTTTATTAATTTTTTTTGGGGCTAGAAACACCTGCACAAACGCGTAAAACCCCCCCTTAAAAATGAAAACCAATAATTTTTTTTATTAAATTAAAAAAAAATTAATTAAGGGTTAATTTTCAAATTAATTTTTTTTTCCAAATGTTCAAACGCAATGCTATGAAATAAGCAAGTGTATTGGTTATAAGAGTCCTTAATCATAAAGGCTGCATTTAGCTCTCAATGGGTTAAGTATTAACCTTTTTTCTGTAGATTTCCAAACATTAATTTCTGTTTAAGTGGGGAAAACTTTTTCTAAATATCAATATATGGAACATAGGTTTTAAGAATACTAAGATTTAATTACATAAAAATAACATCATGCAAAAAAAAAATCACTTTGATGACTGTTATTTTATATGCGGTATGGTCTCCTTAGTTAAAAAGGGTGAAACTCAAAGTTCTATGGAAAAGTTAATTTGGTTTGTTTGCCTAAGTAAATGTATTTTTTTTTGTTCTTATACCAAATTATCAGTAGATTTTCCACTTAATTTTTGAAAGATTTTTTGACTATTATTTGTTTACATATAAATAATCTCAAATAACTTATTGAGACCTATTAAAACAACAAACCAAATATATTTAATAAAATTAAGTAAATAAGCTAAATAAAATATATGAACCACCCTGCGGAATATTTGTCAATTGGTAGGCGTACTCGTCTTGCTCTTGGTACAAAACATGAATTGTACCAAAAGTTATTGGTCGTGATCGGTTAAAAGGCACTCATAAAGTAACTGGTTTAAGGATGTTGAAGAAGTTAAGAAAAAAAAAAAAATAAAAATACTGGCCATTAAAACATGCATACATCTGCTTATACATACACATACATATACGTAAATACAAATAAAGTAGCTTGAACAGGATCTTAAACAACTAATGCAAAAGTTGCTTATATAGGATTCGCTGTATCGCTTTGGGGTGTTAGTTTTGAACCAATTGCTGCCTGCAATGACAGCAAAATTTAAAAGTGACATATTCCCCTTTTATAAAGTGCAAGAGCTGGAACAATTCCATACCCTAAAGAACCGGTTACGTCAATAGTCCTAGACTAATTCTGTTTCCCGTAGGAAATTTTTCTAATTATTCTGTGGAAAAGTTCCTTTCTATAATTTTTTTTGAGCTAACCATTTTTAAAGTAGCTGCTTAATCACATGGAATACAGCTTGAAAGGAAACACAGAAAATAAAATTATCTTAAAGCCGTGCAAACATATTATTTTTTAACTCTCAATGGTTTCAGATTTAAATTGGGATTTTTTTTTTGAAAACTAATAAAATCAAAAGTTGGCTTTAACTTCGATATTTCATTTCATGATCCAAAGCTGCATATATTTAAAAATATATATACCTTCCTTTGTAGAAAATTATAACAGCTGTAGGTTTCTTTGCAATAACGATGAATAACCTGATAAAAAAAAAATTAAGGACTAGCTGCACTGATTTTATCATAATTTGTGATCTAATAGTCAGATTTGTTTTCAAAAGATACCTTAAAGTCTTAATTTTTTTTTGTAAAATTTATAAACACAATTAAAAAAAAACACAACATTTGATGGAAAACATTCTGACAGTGGCAATCCTGAAGTTCTGAGGTATTGAAAATGTACAGGAAGAATTTAGGCTATACCATAAAAACTTTTTTTGTGTTAAAGAATTTTTTTAATATGAATTAATAATACCTTGGGGTTAAATTTTTGCAACTTTCAGTTTTTTAATAATTTTAACTTATTTATTTAACGCGGCCTAAAAAATGGTTCAATCCTTTGGACGATTCTTTATGACACAATGCATGATACAATGATACAATCAATAGAGCGAAAATTGAATATTTTAGCAAAAAAACTTTCTATAAACTTTTGAATTTCCACTACTAGTTTTGCTTTTTGGGAGGGACAACGGATCAAAAAAAAAAACAAAAAGAACAAAAAAATTAATTGATAAAATTCGTTACAAAAGTTCAAATTCAAACCAAAAAAAGTATCACGCAGCTGGCTTTAAATACATTATTTTTCATTTTTAATTTACATTTAAAGGGTACTTTAAATATTCTATTGAAAACAATCATTTTTTGTTTTTAAATTAAGCTCACTTAAGTTGCAACACTTAACATAGAATATTTACGCAATTGCTAAAAGCATAATAAATTAAATACTCAGTAGCGCAAATTACAGTGTCTAGTCTTAACAACAATAAATTATCTGGCAAAAATTTTCTAAAGGTTTTTCGCACGTCTCTTTTGTAAACAAAAATCATCGTATGCTGTATCATATATGAACGTAAGGGCAGGCAGGTATACACAAACGTGCATAAATAATTCTTTAAAGACACGTAATAAATTAAAAAAATATTATTTAAAAAAACGTAAATTTGCGTATTTGAGATTAGGAAAAACATTTAATAAAAAGATTTATAAGTTTTGGTGTTAAATTATTAAAAAAAAAAAAGTTTTTAACAAAGCAAAATCACTTTAGGTGACCCCAATAACACAGAAAACCTTTTTTTCTCTCTGGTGTTTTGTTTTATACCCTTGTCAAAGTTTGTTTGTTTCAGTTTTTTCCTTTTTTTCTTTAATAAAAGCTTAAATGGCAGTGTAAACAGAAAAATATATTTGATTGTAATATTGTTGTTGTTGCTCAGGTCAGGATATTTAAATTGAGTTTATTTTTAATCTTTACCCATATAATATGTCATTTATGCAAATCCAGTCGATTTATGCGTTTAATTCTAAACGCCAATGAAGGTTAAACAATTGTCGTTTTTACTGTTTTATCAATGAAGTTTGGTATCCCAAAGAAAATATGTCAACAGTTTTTCTTAATTTAAGAAAAAGGAAAAATAAAAATTATTAACATTAACCAAAAGCTTGTATTTGTTAATCGGTTTTTAATCGATTTAAATTTTTTTAAGGATTTTTAGCAAAAAGCGAAAAGAGGTTATGAATGATTTAAAAGGTACTTGAATCATGTTTGCAATCTCTTTAAATAACTTGTAATTAAAAGTTATTAAATCTTAAATACAAAAACAAATTACTTTAATACAGCCAGTGTTAAAATAAAATTTAAGTTCTCAAATTAAAATAAACAACAATTTCGATGACTTTGTCTGAGGGCAACGATTGTATCCGCCATGTTGTAAAATGTTTTATGAAAACAGACTTGGATTAGTTTTCAGCATATTTAAATACTTAAAATACTAATAAAAAAACTTTGACTCGTTGTGGATGCTGCTGTTTTTTTAATATACCCAAAAGGTTTAAATATCATTCATAGGATTTTATTTAGACGACAATGAATTTTTTGTATGTTGGAACCAGGGCCCTAATATCGTATACAATTGAACCAAAGTGGTTTCAAAATCAAGGTATAAAGCAGACTTTCAATAATTTACTGGAATTTTTTGTCAATTTTGCATCGAAATGCGACTTCAATGTAAAAAAATGATCCAAGTGAACGCCAGGGTATTTCACTGCAAAGTGTTGATGCGACATCCGGTTACTACTCGCATAATATGATGCTTTATTGGTTTAAAGTTGTTAAAGAATTTTCACAAGTACTGAAAAAAGTATAGTCGCCATGTATGTTTGAACCTTGACTGGAATGCTACTTTAAGCTACGGCTACCGAAATTGGTTAAGGAATAAATAACAAACTATAGGCCTGTTATAATATTTTTAAAAAAGCAAAAGAGACTTACTGAAAAGCTCAGATTAATTTTAATTCAAAAATCTAAATGCCTTAATTTATTTAAAGGACGATAAGGAAAACTGTCCTCTATGACATTATAAAAGAAATCACAAACTGTCTACTGTGCAAGGAACTCAAAAGCACTTTGTTATTTTTAATATAAAAACCAGAAGTTGTTTTGTCTTTTAAATTGTTATTGGCCTCTATGATATCTTAAAATTGAAATTGTGTTAGAATAGAATGCCTAGCAACAGCATCGTTCACCCATTTTATTTCATATATTGGAAGTGAATACGTTCTTCAAATTGTTTGAAAATATGAAAAAAGCTGATCTTTACCAAAAACAATAGGCCTTGTGCCAGTGCTAAGCTACTTACCTGTGTCAAAAAAAAAATCTTCAGAATTGCGACTTTAACTCTGATCACAAGATACGTGGACCTCCACTAGACGGAAGGACGGACATGCTTAAATCGACTCACAAAGTGATTCTGATTGACTTTTTTTGGGGATTAATTTTTAGGAAAAAAATAATTAAAATTGATTAAGGTAATTATATTATTTAAATTAAAATAAACTACTTGTAATACATATGTAAGCTTGAGTGGCTGCTTTGGTAAAAAAATAACTTCAAACCACAGTTTTCATGTTTTCTAAGGCATATTGTAGTGCTGTCTCACCCCTCTAAAGGACTAAACTTAAATTAATTTTATCGAAAAAAATTTAACCAAATTTTATTGAAACAAAAATCCCAGCTAAAATAATATGCCCTTAAATGAAAAGTCGTGTAAGAAGGGCAAAATTTTTAAAACCTCTTTTATAAATATCCAAAGTTCTTAATAGGATTTTAAGCAAAAGAATTCCGATTTCATAACCTATTAAGTACTTGTCTAGTTTGCTTAAAGAAATATGTACACGTTTTCCATTCTATCTGGTTAGTAATTTCAAATTTATTGTTTGTGTAGCAAATAGGCTTAAATCCTATAAGTCTGTTTATTCATAAAAAATTTTTAAGCAATAAACTTTAGCACTTTAAAACTGTCACACAGCAGAGAAACTTTTCATGCTTGAGAGTAGAAAGTGCTTTGTCAATCATAAAAATAACAAGAAGATACCCATTTTGTTTCTTTTTGGAAAGTCTGCATTTTTCGTTGTTGACAGCAGACAATTTAACTTTATGCAAATGTGTGTGTAAATGTATAGTTTAGCTGAAATTAATGTGCATACATACATATGTATGTGTATAATAGTCTATAAGCCACTGCTTCTGTATAAAGTATACGGATGATAGTATTTGATTCTAAAATAGTCATGAATATGCATGCACTTAAATACTTTTGTTTGACCTTATAAAAAGAGAATAAATAAAAAAGGGGGAATGACTTCTATAAATTTAAGAGAATGAAAAGGATTTGTAGACGACCATTGTCTAATTCTTTTTTCTTAGACATGAACTGTTTTTTTTTATTTTTTTACTTAATTTCAATATTTTTTAGTGCAGCAGTTTGTCTTGAGTTTATATGCATTTACGCATCTTGTTTGTATACGTATTATTCTAAAAACTGGAGTATGTCAGGGAAAAAAATTAAATAAAATTTAATGTTTTAAGATTTGTTTTGTTTCTTTAAGTAGGAAAAGCGTTTGTTTTAATTTGAGTTTAAGTAAATTTCAGATTGGATAGCTAAACAAAAAAAAATTAATAGTGTTCTCAACAAAGGCCGTCATTCCAAGCTTTAGATTACCGTGGTTAAGGGACTGTTAAGTCCTCTTCTCGGACAATTCGGTAAACCTGGATATTGTCTACTACTAAAAATTATCATGAAAACTTAAAAACCAGTATAGGCTGAATAAGACTTTGGTGTCCTTTTTCTTTACTGTAAGATTCTTGACAAAAAATTGGGACATTTACATACATATCCCGTAAGCCGTAGTAGATCAATTAGGCAACATATTTTGGAGTTGCATGTAAGTAGACACTAGACGGCTAATTGATGCTGAGCCCCTCTCGACCCTTATGTAATATATGGTCATATCTGCCTGCAGCATAGCAAAGTTCAGGCCTTGGTAGGTTGAAATTAAAGAGCGTACAGCCAAAGCGAACATTTTAATTGCCTTTGATCTAAAGCCAACTTTCTCATAATTTCACGAGCCCCTTACAGACTTTTTTAAGGGATCTTATATTCCCTGCCATTCCTTGATTGAGTGCTGTGGGGATATGCTCGTAAAAATTATGAAACCAGGATAAACAGAGATGGCTCTAAATTTGTCCATGGTGTGTGTTTCGCCATGTATGAAAAGATCTTAAGATATGTTCCTCATGCTTTAAATTTGAAAATATTTGCGCCAATGACACAGTTAAGTTGCTACAAATTGACAGCAATATTTCATTGCATATCGAAATTTCAGCCGACTATTAGGTGGCTAGGTTAGGTAAGGTTGAACTGGGTGGACATAGACCACGTGGGTCTTCAGATGTACCAGAAAAAAGAAATTATAACCAGTTTTACTTATTTACTTTATTTAATGTAATGAACTCAGAGGTGCTCTTCACTCTTTGGCAATTGTCAGCAGCCTTATCCTAGCAACTCCGTATATTTCCTCTAGGCCTTGGAATAAATAAGATCTTATTAGACCGTTTATTCTGAAGCGCACGAAAACTGATCCGTGACACAGAAAAGTCCCTCTTACTCCTGGTGCAACGCAGAACCTACAGTCATTTCTGCTCAGTTGCCCTTCCTTTTTTTAAGCATGAGCCGCTGCCCACCAATGACTTGTTATCATCCTTTCTAGGATCTTACAATCTCTCCCTTGCAAGGATAGAAGAATCATTGTGGGAACTTGGTAATAACACTTTTACATTGTCCTGAAAACTCTAAACGAAATGGTTTTTATTTAGTACTCCATGTCTCCATGCCATTGTAGAACTTAAGTGCAGCATTAATGTCCATAGCACTTTCCACTGGCAGATGGATCCAGTGCTTTGCCAGCTCTTCTGCAATCTCATTTCCCCTCAGTGTTCTTGTATCCCCGAACAATAAAGATGTGCACTTTTCTCAACGCTCAAAGTTCAACAATGGATTCCTTCCATGCCTAAAGAATTAAAGGGATTGCTTTGGTTGCCACCTGATTATCAGGCAGTACTTCAGTAGAACTCCTGTAATGTAGTTTGCACTTCACTATGTCTATACTTGTCAACCAAAATTAGAAAGTAATGCCTAGCCTAGTATTATCTTGGTCTGGGTCTCTGTGCATAGCAATCATTGAGATAATGAACGAATAGACCAGATCTTAAGGATTGTATTTGCTCTACATATCATTTATGCGGAATAAATTGCAATTCGTCTAAAACCGTGGGCAGCGTACAAACAGGGTGTCTCTTGCGTTGAGCTCATATTTTAGTGACAAACATGCGATCCAACTGCAAGCCCTAACCGGTACTATGTCTTCAAATTGGTGGTAACTTAAATTTTTCTGGATGGTTAAAACGCAAATGGTTCTGGGTTTTTTTCTGACGACTATAATTGTGGTAACAAAAAATAAAGAGCTGGGGTTTTATCTTCTCCAGCATATACTTAATTGACTACTTAAGTGAGGACTCAAAGCGCAGATTAAATTACCCATAGCTCTAGATTGAATATAGTATCGCAAATAAAACAGGATTAATAAGGACCAAAATTGACAGATTGCGATTAGAGCAGAGCAACCAGATGACCGTTGTCATTATTCGATTGTTGGAATCAAGCCCTTTTTACGCTTAACAAATTTCTGCTTTTCATTTTGTAGTTGATATCAACTGATTGCAAATTTTCCGGTACAAAATTTTGAATTTTAGAATCAACTATGAAAGCATTTTATTTGATAATCCTACATGCAACACTTGGCCGCCATCTGTGTACAAATTCTTTTATGTTTATTTACCTTAAAATTACTCTCAAGTTTGTTCTCTTATTCAGAAGTAAATTATTAATGTGAAAAAATATAGCAGATAAACATCAGATGTAAATATAAAAGAAACCTGCATTTAAAAAACAGAATCAAGAAAGTCAATCGAATGACTCAGCTGTTCTCACACTACAAACAACAAAAGCAGATGTCAAGAAGACAAATATGGCAATGAAAGCAAAATGACTCGCATTTTTCATACTTTAAAGCATATCTAATAAGATTTTTATCTTGCGCTTAAGAACCAATAATAAAAACATCCTTTACCCGAGTTATTTTGAGGAAATATTAATTGTCGTCACACAATTAATCCAAGGTAGTGAATACGATTTTAAGAAAACAGGCATTTAAATAAAAATAAAAGTAAGACTTAAATACTATTATCTTCAAGTTGTGTACTTTTATGTATGACTGAATGCGGTAATTTAAACACAATTTTTGAGAAAAATTTCAAATTACACTCAGTATTTAAATAGTGAATACAAATGGAGGTATTAATATTAGAAAAGTGTTTTCTTTAATTACAAAATGAAAACAATCCATTAGCAAAGTAAACCAAAGTTGGTAAGAGCTCATGTGCACATGAAATATTCATGTTTGTTATGTAAATTTAAATTATTTTAGGTAACATGCAAATGTGCATATGTATGTATGAATGTTAGCATTATTACATCTAAGTAACTTGTTTATCTCACTGACGGTTAATTGTTTAGTCGACTTTAGCCACAAAAAATACATGATATTCTAACGGAAATATGTTTGGTTGTTTATGTTTACGGAACGCTGTTGCACACTGAATGACACAAAATCGATTAAACTGTTGGCAAATATTGAACGAAACAGAATTTACATAAATTTACTTCAGCCAGAGTACACCATTCATCTGTTGTTGTTCTATTAACTATGAAAATAAATAACAGTGCAAATATAAATTTAAGAAAAATAAGTAGAGCAACAAACTGAAAATTGTACGCCCATAAAATAATTTAAAATTAACAAAAACTGGAATTGCTGCCAAAGCTTAACCAAGTCAACTCATTTATTTTTAAACATACAGACCGATAAAAAAAAATGCGTTTGTGTGTTGCTCTTTTTTGATAATAGACTTACATATAAGAAAAACAGAAACAAAAAACAAAATCAACAGTCCTTTTATAAGTTTTTTTTACTCTTTACTTGATTGACAAGGGTATATGTGAGTTGGATATTTTTTATTTGTGGTTCCAAAAAATTTAATTTGCGACCCCTTAAAATCTAAATATTTTTGAAAGTTGATTTAGGCACGTTCGTCATATTTATTCAACTGTCCAAAGCTCCCTGATTTTAATAACTCTTAAGCCTCCCAAATTTTTTATTTTTTCGAAAAATTTTCATAAGAAAAAAAATAATAATAAATAGTCGTATTGTAGCCCTAAAAATATCAAACTTTTTCTACAAAATCGTGACCACAATAAACGTTGGTTTAATAAACTTTGAATTGGGAAACGCAAAAGGGTTAAACAATAAAAAAAAATACATTTTGATTTACTTTGGAACAGCAAGCACATGTCTGTTAAAATCTTTGCTCAAAGACAAATACTTTGCGAAAGAAATTCAACAAAAATAAAATCTTGTTACAATTAAGAAAAGTAAAGAAAAATATTGGGCATTACAAAACAAAGTCGGTTTGACAAATCTAATCTAATTTTGAATGATTTTAACTCATAATATATATAGCAAGTTATGCTATTGGCATTAAACTGAAAACCGGATTTATTTATGCTTATGTGTAGTACATCTTATTATATTTCATAGAATAATGAAGAAGAGTAAATTAAAACATCAGAAATGTCCTCAACCGACCGAAATACAATTTTGAGGTTTCATGAAGACTAAACTTGGATCGACCACTAATGGTCTCTACTCGAAAAAATGTAATGTCTGGGACAAATGATAAGATATGATACGCACAAGTTCTGCAAAATACCATAAAAGAAAAAATTTAAGGAATACGACTCAAAGGCAGAGAATAATTTTTCTAGCTGTAGGATATTCACATGATACCAGCCCCTTTGGTGAAAGAATGAATAAGCATCTTTTTACAAAAATTAACTCCTAATCTATATAATTTAAATTTGAGTCAGACGCTTATATATTGTATGTTAATTAGAAAAAAATTAAAATATTATGGTTGGTTGTTTTGCATTTTATGGTGTTTTCTTTTCTGAGCATAAATGTTGCCATTTTATTTTGTAACACTTTTTTAAAACTACCTAAACCTTTGAAAAGTGGTACATTTTCAGTGACTACAACAGAACAAACAATCACTATATTTTTAGATGAGACCTCGTTTTTTAATTCCATTTTATGATTTCTTTACAGAAATAAAATTTTTTTATTCAACGTCAAAAAACTGATAGCAAAAAAATAGATCTTCTTCTTTTTAAAAAGGCAGTGAGTAACCCTTTGATTATTTTAGGGGCAAAAATGTAGCATTTTTTCATTTTTTTAGGGCAACATTACCAGAAAAGAACTTACAACTCTGTAGCAATGCTGCCTTGCTTTTCAGAAAAGAACAGAAATTAGTGCATAGGGCAGAATAAAGGCAGCATTTCTGCCAGAAAAGAAAACGCCATTAGAAAACGATAAAATGTTTACATTTTCTTGTCATTATGTCTATAAAATTTTAACCTTTTGTTCTTACTGTGTAAGGTACAGAATTTCGTTTTATTTTAAAATAAATAAGGAAACATTCCTTATTTTGTCATATGCATCCGTCTGTCTATACATCAATTACAATTAAATAGATTTTCTAAATTAAATTAGGATTTGAGGATCCTGTTTAGTGCAGAATCAAAAACAAGTTTTGGAAAAATTTTAATCGTAAGCAGTATTTTTTTTAACAAGCAGCTGAGATTTAAGCAAAATGGCCTACAATTTTTCTTATTGTCAGCACGGGCAAGGAAACCTCAGACACAGAGAAAAAAT
The DNA here is from genome assembly GCA_963583895.1 of Melanophora roralis. Taxonomy (NCBI): domain Eukaryota; kingdom Metazoa; phylum Arthropoda; class Insecta; order Diptera; family Rhinophoridae; genus Melanophora; species Melanophora roralis. Next base: position 16,493,317 of record OY757190.1, on the reverse strand, counting down.
TGATGTGAATTAATTTTGATAAAATGAATTTTAAGCATCTTTAAGTTATTTTCTCAGTGCAAAGTTCTTAATAAAAAAATAGAAAATAATTTGATAAATTTTTTATCTCTGACGTTCTTTACACTCAGAATGTCAAATCACATGTTATTAACTCCATTGTTACAGGTGCGGCCATTTTTTTAAATATTTTTGATTATTCCTAAAGATATACTGCATAAAACAATTTTGCATATAAGAGTAACAGAAACGTGTGTGACTTTATCACTTTAAGCTTTGAATGTTCTTAGTTTAGGAATCTGGGGACAACTTACGGCAATAAATTTTAATTTTTGTTTTACTCAGTCGATGAGGTCTTCAATGCTGTTAATAAAGAAATTCTACTCAAAGCTTTAAAATTTCGATTCGAATCAAACGTCACAATTTTCCCCATTGTTGCAAAGTTTTAATGAAGAACAAGCAGAATTATCATGATTTTTTAAACGGTTTTAACAATTTCCTTACAAAACAAATTAAGTTTTTAAAAAACTTTTTTACAAAGGTGTATTTATTAAAATATAGAAAATGTAATGAAAGAAAAAAGAAGTTGTTAAATATCACTAAATTTCAATAATTTTATTTTATAGTTAGAGGATTTATTTGAAAAAAAAAAATATTTAATTCCGTAAAACCGTCTTACTTTAATTAACTAAACCCAGCTACTTAAAACTTCGCACGGCTGAATGAAGAAATCCTATAGATTTTAACTCTTAAATTTCTTTACTGGCAGAAAATTATTATTAAAAAAAATATTTTAGGTTTGTTTCTTTTATAATTTTGTAGCGTATTCTACGAATTATTTTCAATTCTCATATTTTTTAATTTTTTTCTAAATAGGACTTAAAAGTTTTTTGCAATTAATTGAATATTTTTTTAAGAGAACAAAGAACTCCATCATATTTTTGTTGTAAAAATACGAATTTTATTGTTTAATTTATTTTTACTTTTTTGCAAAAACTATATTATTTCGACTTCTTGTGAAATTAAAAAAAGTTAAATTACATTAAAAACATAAATGAACGCACTTCGTTCGTTTAAATAAGTACAAACAAACTATGCACAAAATTTTTTTATATAATATATAAAAAATAAAGCTTTTAAAATAAATTCTGAAATAACGTAGTATCTGTAGATTGTTTAAATAGTTACTGCTTATCATATAAAACTAAAACCCTGGCGTTTTCATAAAAACCTTTTTTTTGAACTTTCGGAATAAATGTATTAAAATTTATGCATAATTTATTTAATTAGCAAAACAACCATTAATCACAGCTAAGATTTTTCACGTATAGTTTTAATTTTATCCTGAACGCATAAAAAGGTATAACACCAAATGATTTATATATGAGCGATTAAACTTTTCCTAATTAAATATGATATGATAACCAGAGTGAAAAAAGATAACATTGTTTAAAAGTTAAGTTTTGCATTTGACTAGAATAAACAGTTGAAATAAGAAAAATTAAAGTTTACTTTTAAACACTTAAATAAAGACTACAACTACCGAGACCAATTTTGAGGTATAGATTTATGTCTTTTCACTAAATAACCCCACAAATGGTTCCCACAAAGCTTAAAAAATACTCAGGCGAACAATATACGAAACCGAGAAAGGTTGTTGTACCTTAAGGGAAATTACCTTTAAAGAAAGTAAAAGTATCTCTATACGTAAACGTAACAGACAATGGCGCAAGTTATATATTAAGTATACGCACTGTGGTACGTTTACATACAATTAAACTTATTTTTTCAAGCGTTATGCGTATTTCGTATTAAGCAAAAAATACTTGGACAAAAATTTTTTATATATAAAGTAGTTCCTTGGTTATGTGAATATCCAGTTATGTAAACTTCCAGAATAGTGAACAGCGAAATTTAAACACAGGAGGTTCTAAATAGTTATGTGAGCAGCTTTCGACCGTTTATTTCTTTTAAATGTTTGTCTTATTAGAAGTGTGTCTTTTGAAATCATTAGTGTTTGTAACATAGTGCATCAAAGATGAAGCGCAAGGTTTTAACATTATCTGAAAAAAGTGACACTTTGGTAAGCTTGGACAAAGGCGCAAGCGTTACTTCTCTTGCACATATATACCTATGAAGTGGCCAAGTTATTGCTTGGAGTGAAAATAATATATCTGATATTAATGATATTTTAGCATTGCGAAAATGCAGGGAAAAGGCACTACAGAAATCTATTTTAGCAAAAAAAGTACAAAGAAATATAACCGAATACTTTCATGTAGATTAATTATTAAAAACTTATTAAAAATTAAAGCTTTATGTAATATAAACCATTTGAATTACTTATTTTATATCTTCTCGATTATGTGAACTTCTCCATTTAGTAAACAGGCTCTGTTTGAATCAGTTCATATAACCGAGCGACTACTTTTTTTTTTATTTTTCAAAGCGTTTCAAATAGCAAGTAGGAGGTTAACAAAAAAAATAAGACGTAATTTTAGAATAGATCATGACTAATTGCAAGTAAATAAAATTTGATATCAGAACCTTCAAAATCTATTTAACTAAATCATCTTTTTTAACTAAAATACCAAGTGACTCAAGTTTTCAACCAGATTATTTTCAGTAATTCACTAAACATTTTTCGACAGAAAATAAAAACTATTACAAGTGTTTATTTCTTTTTCATTTTATACCTTACGAAGGAAAATTCACGCTTTTCATCCAAACTGGTGTTTTGACTTTTTCTTCTTTAATAAAAAAAAAATGCAACCATTTGTTAAACAAAGTTGCACCACTTTGAAAACTGGATAATAAGGAATATTAATTTTTTTAGCTTCCCACCGGTATTTTTATATTTTAACATAAAAGTGCATACATATGTTACTGTGTGTGTATATATAAAGATATAAACATATCAAAATGTTCACACAAAGTATTTTATTTTGTCTTGTTGTGTTTATTGCGGTCATGCTGTGAGAATTTAAAAGGTGTTAAATACTTTAATAGATTGCTGAAAGATGTATATCTTTCAAGTCTATTTATATAAAATTCAAGGTTTATACTACTAGACAATAAAAAATGTAGGAATTTGATTGAAACTTGAAAGAAGAAGAAAGCTATTTTCTGTTATAAAAAATCTAAGCATTAGAAAAAAACCTTTGAATAAATGTGTTGTTATGTATCTATTTGTATTAATATCCAACTGAAATAAAATAAATCCCATACTTAGCATTTATTATGTTTTATTTTTAAATCTTTCTTGCGGGAAACTCCAACAGCCTTTAACATCGGTAAGGATAATCAAATATCGATAAAGACAAGAACAATTGAAAGTATCAAATCTAGGATAGTTATGTCATATTAGAACAAAATTTAATAGGCAGTTGTTTTCAGAGGCCCCAAACATTTTGTTGCAATGAAGATAGAGGATACAGAGCAGATTCGGTAGTTAGAGATTTGGTAAGAAAAAGTCTTCTTTGAGGTTCTCTGGATATGAACCCACCTAAAAAAATAGCAAAGAAAGAATCCACGGGTTTTGTAAGTTGAAAAATATTATTGATTGATTCAAACCTTCCAGCACGTTTTCACCGGCTTAGTGATGTTAAAAAAAATAATTGCAAAGTATTCAAGGGACACTTTAGAGCATTGGAATTTACCCTTTTCCCTGCACTTGCAATATATTCTTATTTTTTGAGTCTTTTGTATTAACAAATTTGCTTATTGCAAAGTTAAACGAATTTTACAAAAAACTATGCCAAATGTTAAGAAATAAATTTCATTATTTTTTATTTTGGGGATTGAAACTAAAATTCGTTGCACAACATTAATTTTCTATATTAGAGGCATTGTTGAAAACCATTTTTAAATCAAACTCGTTTCTTCATACCTTCTTGCCTCTTTTATTTTTCCAATTTCAAACTACTTATTACTTTTAGTATTAGCTTAAAAGTCTTATTGGTGCATTTTATTTAAATTTTTGTAAGTTTAACAAAAATTGTTATTATTAAGTTTTAGTTGAAAAAATTGTTCTTTACCACAGCTGCATATAAAATATGTTAAATTAAATTTATGATAAATCAAAAAAAAAAAAGTTTTGAAAAACGGTAAAAGTGTGCACATGTTTTTTTTTGACTTAAAACCACAAGAACTTTTTCTTATGTTGAAAAATTTTTTTCATTCGTTTTAGTTTAAATATTTCTTGTAAGAAGTTAAAATAATAATTATTTCTTTTAACACAAAATTCTTTCTCACAACCTGTTGTAGTTTATACACACTAAAAATAAGCCAAGTAGTATTAACTTAAATTAAACTTTTACGGCGTCAAAAATGCGGTGAGAGGGGGTTTCTCAAACGAAGTACTGATTTTCTTAAACCAAGTACGATTTATCTAGTACGAACTTCTTAGTTTAAGTTATATTTAAGCGATAAGAGGATTGATAAAAGTTCGAAGCTGTACTTGATGCCAGCTCTAAAATTGACTTTAACGCAACTGGAATTAATCAAAAAATGAACAAAAATGTGTTTGACTTAATTTTTTTTATTAAAAAAGGTAATTAAAAATTTTTTTTTATACTCACCGAACATTTCGTTTTAAAAATTTCAAGGACAATTATGAATAATTTCAAGAATAAAATTCATAGTTACGAAATTTAAGGTTTGGTGTTTTTAAACACCCCTTTTTAAAATTGTGTGAACAACTTTTTAAGAGAAGAAGAATGCAGGTGACGCATAGAGTTAAGTCTACGATATTTTGCAAACAATTGAAAAATGTTGTTCGTTTTGCAGAAATGCTTTAAAAAAATATCGATTTTAAAATATTTAAAGCCTGTACCTTATAGTTTCGAAAAAAAAATAAATTTAATTTTCTAAAAAAAATAAAATTAAAGTGACTTTCTCTATGACGAAAAATAAAAGGAAAAAAATTGTTAAAGTGTAATAGTGATGACCAAATTTTTTTTATTTTACAAATCGAATTTTTGTACTGCGTTTTTGTTGATTGCATTAACAATTATAATTTATTTATTTATGACAAAAATTTTAAAAATATGTTAATATTGTCAAAAATTTAATAAAACCTAGTTTAAGCAAAAAACTCTTTAAAAGATTCAAATAGTTTTGAGTTACATTGAAACTACGAAATTTTTGCTACAGGATGGACATCGCTTATTTAAATGTTTTCCAGCATCAACTTTAATATTCTGATAATATAAACAGTTCAATACCAATATTTAGTTTTCGTTGAAAAGTCTTTTGTATACAAAATCAAAGCAGTTTACAGATTTGTAAAGAACTTTACCTATTTATTGTGATTTTAGCACCCCTTTTTTCTTACTTTACACATTATCGTGCACGTAAGTCTTTATGCATGTTCGTACCATTGATTATTGATAAGCAGCTAAGAAAGTTTAAGTCTGTCAAGATTGACCGAATTATACCCTACATTTACTACATTTGTGTGTGGAGTCTGCGATAAAGTTGATCAAAAAGATAAACATGTATGAAAATTTTTTTTTTAATATTATATTCGAGCCAATGTAAACCCAAAAACGCATATTCAGAGACAGAATTTGTATGTAGGCTGTATTGAAATATGAACATATTTTATACTTATTCAGTTTAATAGATAGTGACATAATGCTAGACATACACACAATTTTGCCAAAATAGAATAAAATTCTAGCCATTAAAAGCCGAAAATATATATTTTGGGAGGAAATTTGTATGGGGGCTATTAGAAAATGGAATACACATCACCACAAATAAAAGATTTTGTGGCAGTGCCAAAAAACTTCCGTGTGCCTAATTGAATTAAATTATCTTTTAATTTGCAACTTTTACTTTGATTACAAGAACACATGCACACCCTGACAGATGGATGAACGGATCTGCTTAAAATTACTCAGGAAGTGATTGATTGAGAGTCTCATATCGTTTTTTGGGCGTTAAAAAGAACAAAAAATGCAAAATGTAGAAATATTGACACTCTAAAAACATATAAAATTTTTTTTGTAGAAACGGAGAGCTTGACTTGTTCCTTTTCAAATGGTTTAGAACTGAGATGGAAAGCAAGAAATTATGCCTGTACATTTATTACCGTTGATTGTCTTATTTGAACAAAATTATTTCCTGTGATCCATAAAATGCGACAAAAATTAAGTAATTGGTATTAATTTTTCAGAAAAAATATACGCCGGTAGCGTTGTTGTTTTTAAAACAAGTGAAAAAATGCCAAACTGGAGTGAAACTTTTTTTCAAATACTGTCAAGCCAGACTTACTACAAAACAAAGCTGTCACAGTACTAGTAACTCGAAGTCATTTCCCCTAAACAAACTCTCTTTTTTGAAATTTTATTTAAAACTATATTAAGTCTTTTTCATAGTTATATATGAGTATTTTTGGGTGTGTGTTGAACATGTTCCTTTTATATTGTGGAAGATAATATTATTTAATCGTCTTATAAATAGTCCAATATATTTATTTATTTAGTACTTATAAATGTGTTACTTACGTTTATTTTTCCTATTGGAAATGCAAAAAGAGTGACAAAAATATTACTCTTTTAAAAAACAGTTTACTTTTGTTTCTGCAATATAAATGAAAGATTTTATTGATTTTTATAGATTTTTTTATTGCAAAAAATATAAAAATATTGTCATTTAAAAACAAAGGAAAAAGTCGGATATTTTCCTGTAAATAACTTATAAATTTTTATTTGTAAAAATGGGTTTTAGGTAAAACTATAAATTTTAAAATTATGTTAATAAAATATTTTTAGGGAAAACCAGTTTAAGGTGTAAACGCGCTTAAGGCCCGTTTAACCATTCAAGATTTTTTATGGCCGCCATTAGTATTAAAATAAAAAAGAAACAAATAAAATAGTTAAAATCCATTAAATTGGACTATTTCAAAAACTACATCAGTTTGTTTTTACAAAAATCAAGTGGCACTTGCAAAAACTTATCCTTTTTTAACACTATATCTACTATTGCACTAACTTATAGCAAATTAATAAAAAAATATTTACGGATTTTTTAAAACATGCTTGTCAATTTTTCAATATCCAAAATTTAACGTCGACATATTTTGATACGCGAGTGTATACATCACATTTTTATATTCACTCGTAAAAAAAAAAAAAAATATTAAACAATTAAAGTGGAAAATTTTTTTGTTAAACTAGAGACCATTTTTTAATACAATATTTTGTAAAGAATTTAATAATTTGTTCTGATATGATCTGGCTTAGTACTGCATCCTTAAAGTTTTTCATTCAATGGCTTTGCTAAATATTTTTTGTTTTGGATTTTTATCTTTATCCTAAGGCTAGGAAGTCTTTGTATTTCAGATACTGAAACCTTAATGTATTACATTTTCCATTTAAAATTGTCTAATATCTTATTTTGCTAGAAAGAAAAATCTCGTACTGTTGTTTCTATTGAGCTACGTGGTTGCTGTTTGGTTTCTTCCCTTTAAACTTTCTTTCCGGTAACAGCTGTGTGACGTCTAGTGCAGTACCCAGATGTTTGAGCATAAACAATAAAAATACCTTAAACTCCTAGGGTGATGTTTGCTTTTTTATAAGTATTAAAAAATATATACATGTTTAAGTTCATATGTAGCAAATAAATTTTTTTTATATGAGTCACGTTTTGTAAAAAGATGGTAAATTAACAACTGATTTTCATTTAACATCAAGAAATGTCATATTAACAAATATCTGAGGTGAAAAAATATTTTAGAATAGTTATGATTATTAAAAAATAAATAATTACAAGGTCTTTTTAAATTGTTCCATTATTTTCCTTCCCGAGGAAAACCAATTTTAACTTAATTAGCTTCACCAAAGTTTTGAAACTTTTTCTTCATTTTTGGCCTTGGTCAAAAACTTAAAGTTATTCAAAACAATTTTGTACTTGTAATGAACCAGAACATAAGCTTCAACCTCATTTTCTATTCTCTTTAGCTAAATGCCCTATTTTTCTTTACCAAATGCTTAAATAGGCATTGCTAGCTTATGGATGTGGTACTGCATTACTTTTATTGTAAAATTGCTGCTGTTAAAGCAGCCAGTGCGCATACCAAGCTTAATAATAAGTATAGCAAGTACAAGGTTTAGCAAAAATCTTGTAATAATCATTTGAGTTTTTTGGTCTTGGAAACCCCTTTTTTTGTTTCCACAGTTTTGACAGGCGGATAATTGGACAGACATGCCTTAGCCTACTTATAAAGTAATTTTGCACAAATGCATAAAATTTCTGTCACCTTCATATATTATGTGGGTATAACGTATTGTTTTGCATTAGCGAAAGACTTAATATCTTAGTAATCAGTTAGCAACTTTTAATCAATAAAAGTCTCAAAATAAAAAATCAAAGATTCACCCAAAGTGTTAATGAATTGATCTTAATTAGGCCATTTAAATAATTTATGGTAAAATTAATCGCTTGGAATGAGTCGTGGAGAAAAGTCTAATACTAGTAAAAGCTTGGTGGATATAGGAGTAGTTTACGGGTAAATAAGAAAATTAGAACGTATTTACTAATCTTTAGTTTTTTATCTTTAAGGTTTTTATTTGGCAACAAAAAGTAATTGATTGAGTCTGTAATGAATAATTTTTATTCTTTGAGAATATAAGAAAAATTTAATTGGATATTTATTTGAGGGTTTTCTTAAAATTCTTAATTTATATTTAAAAATTTTTATATAAAAAATTAATATTTAACTAAAATGGCAAAACAAAAAAAAATATTTTTATAATTTTTTTAACAATTTTCTTAACTACCGAGGAAACTTGGACGCTAACATACATAAGTATACACTACCAAAGAATTGATTGTAAAAGCCCAGCAAAACATGTCTCGCCAATTTGCTAATAAAACATAAATTACTTTTACGTTTATAGCAATTTCAATTTGAGCAGAGATACAAAATATACTCTAGCTTGTCATATTCTCTTAAAATCATTTTAACCTTAAGCTTAAGTACCCTTAATGTTACTATAATTAAGTGTGTTTTTGCACCAAAGATTTCTTTAAGATTAAGACGTCCAATAGCACTCGCAAGTTATAAACAATGGTGATAATGCAAAAAAAAGCAAAGAAGTCCAATTACATTGGCATTAACTATTACCAGGAGCTCAATAAATATTCGATTTAATGTTCATGTGCTTGTGAATACATGGTCATTAGTGTTTTAAGTGTTTATGTTTTATGGCATTCTGTGGGCTATAAAAATAGTGCATAAAAAGGTTTTCTTTTATGATTTAGCAATAAACATTTTTACATAATTTATTATGTTTTTTTCAGTGGTTTAACACTATAGGTACATGTGAGAAAAGCAAATGTGATTTAAATAATATTCAGTAAAACAAATTATAAAAATATCAAAAGAAAATTATGAATAAAGGCGTTATGCATAGGCAGAATAATATTTGCAAAATAGATTTATATATAAATCAAACTTAAACGAAGTCGATTAAAAATAATGTAGAGTAAGTAAGCAGCGCAGATGGCTTCATTATGGTATGTATGTATGTATGTATGCACTAAATGGTAGGTAAAGCTCAACCCGTGAAGAAAGTGTACACTAAAAAAAATTTGTATGTAAAATCAACTGGAAATGGTATTGAAAATAACTGTAAACTAATTTTAAAGACCTACAACATGACTTTCATTAAAGGCAAAACGGTTTGGATGCTGAAAAATTAACCTATGTATACTTTTAAAATAAACTAGATTTTCTGTGATATACATATGTGTAACAAAACACAAATAACACTGTGAGGCAAATAAAGATTTTTGGAAAAATGCACGAAGTCGACGGTATAGGTTCGATTGTACTACCAAAGGTGAGTAAAACCCTGTACTCGGTTTGGACAATTTGGCTACCAATTTTTTTTATGGTTCTCCAAAGATTTTGAAAATCAGTGCACCACTCAAAATAAGGCATCCTCAGTTTTTGGGCAACAGCTAATTCAGACATGATGATATTGCTATTTTTGACAATAATGTAGTGAAGATTCTACTGAACAAATTTTGGTAACATTTTATGTGCAAAAAAGTAATTTTTTTCTGATTTTTTTTTTGCAAAAATAAAGGAGAAAAAATTTATTTTATACTTTTTTCAGCATAACTAACGAGGACTCATATTTTTTTCCTAAAACTATTTTACAAATTGTAGCCATTGTAAATCTAAACAGCTTTTGTGAACATTTCGATACAATCTGAATGTTTCAAGGCATCCGAAATAGCTTACAAAGACCACTTTGTGCCTTTAAAAATTTTGTTTTCTGATATTTTTTAATCGAAACGTATATGTTAACAATTTTTAAGACTTTGAGTTTTCATCAGAGGATCAGTATACATATAAAACTATTCGCCATAATCAAATTTATCATCATCTTTTATATTTTTGCAAAAAAATGCAGGAAAAAATTATTTTTTGCACATAAATTGTTTACAAAACTTGTTCAGTAGACTCTTCACTACATTATTGTCAAAAATAGCAATATCATCATGCCTGAATTAGCTGTTGCCCAAAAACTGAGGATACATTTTTTTTGAGTGATACACTGATTTTCCAAATCTTTTGAGATCCATAAAAAAAAATTGGTAGCCAAATTGTCCAAACCGAGTACAGGGTTTTACTCACTTTTGGAAGTACAATCAAACCTTTACCGTCGACTTCGTGCATATTTTTCACTGTTGCACTGTGTAATCAGAAAAAATATTAACAAGTTGTAATGTTACTAAAAAAAACTAACTTCAAATGAAAATAAGTATTTTTGTGCAGTTCTTGATTTGAACAACTCTTCAAGCCAATTAAATATATTATATTAAAATGTGAGAGCTTTTCATTTAAAAACAACTCAACAAAATAATTCACAGAATAATAATTTCGTAAGTGTACGTGTTTGAAAAATAGTAACAGAGAATGTGAAGTTTGCGGATAAAAAGTGACGAAATTGAAAGAGATAGGTAATCATCAGTTTACTTAAATCAAAAGTAGTTATAATTTGCAGCATGTGAAGGGATTTGTTATTGACAGTGTTGCTGTGGCAATTTGTAATTTGGTTGCCCCGGGTTAGATATCTCAACTCGTAAATAAGATGTTTGCATTACTAAGAATAGAAATTTGTAATAAGTTTGCTTCTAACAAGAGTTAAAAATGTCTCCGTGTTGTGAACAACGAAAATTGTTGCCAACCGTGTTGGAATAAACATTTAATTAACAACTAGTGTACTTCTGTTTGTTTTGAATGTGCAATGATCCGAAACAAACAGTCATAAATGCTTGAACCTCTATTTGTGGAACTGTTGGATGATCCGGGAGGCAAAGTTAGAACTTGTACTCCAAGTTTTCAAAGAAGGCCTAATTTTGTTCTTCCCTTCACTCATTCGTTTGAAGGAATCTTTGTCAGTGCATCAGCCCTAGGCTTCCACTTAGCCAGGCATACTGGATTTGTATAGCCCCAGGCCCTTATAAAATATTTAATGTATTTCAGCATCAAAAACATTTTGGGTTCAGGCTAAAGCGGTATGACTATAGATGCATTCAACAAGCTTGTGGTACAATTACCTTACAAGGTATATTTAATTCAACAGCTGACTATTTTTAGTTCGAGCTTGTTTACGCTTTGAAACTGTCAGAGGACTAATGTTTACAACAAGTTTATAAATTCGGTATCATGTTTGTTGTAGTTGTAACCATAACTTATAAGGTATTTGCACAATGAACAAGCTTAAAGTATTTTTTGTAGAAGTCAGTTTTGATGACCATAATTTAAAGTTATTAATTTCTTTACTTTTTTTGAAATGGTTTGAAGACGAAATTAATAACAGACATATTTTACATGCATGAAAATTAACATTAGTTCAGGACTCAAAATGCTTACTCTAACACAGCAGAGTCATAAAAAGTCTTATTACGCATGCGCTATGGCTTAAATTAATTTCTAATGTAAATAAATTATCTATATGAATTTAGAAAGTTTTAAGCCCCTGCTTTTGTTAGAGAACATAAATACTTTGTGCAAAATACATGTAAAAATTTGTGAATTTTTTCTTTTCATTATTCCTTGAAATAAAATTTATACATTAGCTTTTGTATAATTACACTCTTAGTCGTTTTTACAAAACCATATATAAATATACTTACATGTCATTTATTTACTTTTAAAAGGTAGTAACTCGAAATCTTTTAGCTCTCATGGATATATCCTTGTAAAAAACTTATAGGAGTTAATGGGATTTATGTGCCAAATTTTTATTTTTTTTTTGTAATATGTTATTTCTTTGCTGAATATAGATGCTTTTCCAAACGAATTTTTTCTTTCTTCCAAAGTATCAAAACTTTAACAAAATGCATAAATTTATTTTAATAAATTTAACTTACAACACTACTTAAATATGCAAACCATATCTATAATAAAATCTGTCATAACTTCTGACAACCGTAATCCCTTTGATGAGAGTTGCTAACAATTTTTACGACTGAAACTGTTTTGTAGTAATTAAAATTACTTCGAAAGCCATATTTGGTATATAATTACTCTCTATTAGAGCTAATTTTATGCTGCATAAGATTAATATGGGACAAAAATAATTATGGGAAAAAGTTAAGTCGTTGGCATCAAAATTATAATTAAAATGTGCATGTGTATGTGTGTATGGATGAATGTGTAAGCACTTTGTTAATAATATTCTTTGTAATAATAATTCATATTTTGTATTACTTACTAAACTTTTTCTTCTATTTCAATAGTTTTTTTTATTAATTAAATCAAGAAATCGTAAAAAACACATTTCAAAGGGATAAACACTGTTTGACCGGTACACAAAATTAATTTTTAAAACTATTCTTTAGTCAGTTTATTGATTTAACTTTGATTTAAATTGGTAAAAAATTAAAAAAAAGATTAGCATTTATATTTTCAAACAAAGGCAGTAAAACCCTATGGTAGGCTGGACAGAATGGGCACTGAGCTGCAGCTCTTTTCCAAATTTTGAAACCAAGTCTCGAAATGTCTTCTTCCAATCAATGCTTTCATCAAACTTTTGGTCTTCCTCTTCTGATCTGTCACAAGGTCCGTATTCCTATATTTTCTAGCTGGAGCATCTTCAACCAATTCTTACAGCATGACCTAGCCAATGTAAAAGTTTGAACTTAATACACGTAATTATGTCAATGGAAACAAACAGCTCATGGTTCAAACGACATCGGTGTTTCTGTGAACGCAAATTGGTCCGTGAAATATTTGAATCGAGATTTAAAATTTGTAGTTTTTAATTTCCGCTGTTGTCCCAAGTTCACTGGACGTCTTGTGCAATGATATTATCAATTTGCTTTAATTTGCAATTACTGCCAGACCCACTTTAACTGATTCTTTCTCGGCCTTTTTTAAAGGTTGAAGTTACAGCTCACAATGTTTGCCTAATGATGTAGACCTCTTCAGCGTAGGCGAGTAATTTATGTTGTTTTTCTGTTTCTGGTATAACCTTTTCGAAAAGGATTTTAAAAAGATCACACGATCCTCCTTCTTGTCTGAAACCTCTATGGCACTAAAAGGCTCAGAGATATATCTGTCTATCAGATTGTGTATCAGTTAAGGTCATACTACAGAGTCGCATCGAAGGGATGCCAAGCCCAGGCCTAGATTGAAACACTTTTGAATATATGAGGCTGTCGAAAGCGGCCTTATTGTCGAAAAATAGATAGTGTGTATATGGATCTATAGATTTCGGGTATTTTCCAGGATTTCACGTAGTGTGCATTTGTCTTTCCTTTTATAACTCAAGAAAAATGTCTGCTCAAATAACCTGGTTTCACTAAACGTAATGTTGAATGAGATGCAATTGCAGCAAATATAAAACATAATTTGTAGCGTTGTTGTTGTAAAAATATAAAGCTTTTATCTTTCTGATAAAAATTGTGAATGTGTAAGTTAACTTTGCTTTAGGCTTACTAAACAATAACTGAGTGAACTGCAATGTAGTAGTGATCCATGTAGGTTTGGCTCTGCATGAGAAAATGTTTATGTTTACTTTTATAAGTATAAATTTGTATTTTATATTTTTTTTATTTGAGAAAAAAAAACAATTTTTTTTTTTTTCATGTATTTTTTATTGAATCTTCGCTTAAGCGAACTAACAATAAGTATTCAAATCTTAAAACTAAGTAATTAATACTAGTCCAGTCAGTACCAGACTAAAATTTAAGTTCTCACAATAAAATTATCTTATTTCAAAGGATTCATCTAAGAGCAATAGTGTCCCTTCTTTTTAGGCGGGTGTGCCCACTATGTTGTAGGATGCTTCGAGCAAGCGGATTTGGATGTGATTCCAGCTTATTTAAATACTTGTCCACATATTTCAGGATTTCGCATTTTACAAGTGGAACTTTAAGATCCTTGTGGATGTTGCTGTTTTTTATATACCAAGGAGCACCAGTTATCATTCTTAGAATTTTGTTTTGACGGCGTTGAATCTTTTCTATATTGGAGGCGGAAGCAGTGCCCCATAGTTGTATCCCGTAGCACCAAATTGGTTTTAAAATCGAGTTGTAGAGTAGAAGCTTACAATCAAGATGTAGCACAGAGTTTCTACCAATTAGCCAGTGGATTTGAGCAGCTTTAAGTTTCATTTGAGTCAGCTTTGCATCTATATGAGGCTTCCATGTAAGGCGGCGATCTAGGTGAATACCAAGATATTTTGTCTCAGATCGTTGAGGCACATTATGGTTGTTGATAGTGATTGGAGGGCACGTTTCTTTGCGTAAGGTAAAAGTTACGTGAGTGCATTTTTGTTCATTTATCTTAATTCCCCATAACTTTGCCCATTTCTCAACTTGGGTTACGTGTTGCTGCAGTTGGTTCGAAGCCTCTTTAGGGTCTTTATGAGTACTGAGAAAAGCGGTATCGTCAGCAAATGTAGACGTGTGCGTAAAACTGTTTGTTGGCATATCTGCCGTGTAAAGCAAGTACAAAATTGGGCCTAGTATACTTCCTTGAGGGACACCAGCCTCTATTGGTTGGGAACAACTTATTTGGTTTCCCTCTTTGATCATAAATTGTCGGCCTGTTATGTATTTTTCTAAAAGGTTGAAAATATTATCTGGAAGGTTGAGCTTTAGTTTGTTTAAAAGGCCTTCATGCCATACTTTGTCGAAAGCTTGTGAGACATCGATAAAAAGCCCGGAGCAGTACTTCTTTTCCTCAAAGGCTTTTCTTATAACCTGTACCAACCTGTGAGTTTGTTCGATGGTACTATGTTGACTTCTAAAGCCGAATTGGTGATTTGGAATGCAGCTGTTGTCATTCAGGATCGGATTTAGCTTGTTTTTTAACAGTTTTTCGAACAATTTTGACATTGTGGGTAACAAACTTATGGGCCTATAAGATTCTACCTTCGAGGGATCTTTGCCAGGCTTAGGAATCATCTTTACTAAGGCAACTTTCCATATAGGCGGAAAATGTTCAAGCCGAATTATCGCGTTAAAAGTAAAAAGAATGATTCTTTTAGCAGTAAGAGGCAGCTCTATGAGCATTTTGTTGCTTATTTTATCTACGCCAGGAGCTTTTTTACCATTTAGGTTAGCGATAGCCTCTACAACATCTGCAAATCGGAAACGTATTTCTAAAGGACGTCTGGCAACAACAGGCGGCAATTCCCTCACGTCAGTGCATGTATTGGGAGTGAATACGTTTTTGAAGTGATTTGCGAACAGATCGCATTTTTCTTCGTCATTTCTAGCCAAGGAAATAAAATTTATTTCAATTTCTTGCTAAAAACAGATAGAAAATAAAACACAAAATGTGTAAAATGTTTCTTTTATTTCAGGATTTGATTTCTTTATTCAATTTTATTTAAATTTTTTTCTTTGTTTTTCAAACAAACAGGCAAAATTTTTTATGGCTTTTGTATGTGTGTAGGGATGAAAGCTGTTTTTATTCATTTTATTTTTTTCACACGTTCTATTGAAAAACACATTCTATGCAATATTAAATAGAAAAAGGAGTTAAAAGGAAACCAACCGAGAAAAAAGGGTTTGCCAAATATAATTTTTTGTGTTTTATGTTTTTTTTTGTGCCAAATATAAAAATGTTAATCAGAAAGGAAATACGTGTTAATATCCATTATGATAATTTAAAAAAAAAACAGAAAACCCATGTATTTATATGGACTAACAACCAAGAGATGTATGCACAAACATAATTTTAAAAATATGGATATTTATGTTTACATTTGTAGATGAGTGTGTGTGCATGTGTGTATATAAAGCTATAAAGAAAATTTGAACCTGCTTTTTGATGGAAAAAAAGTAACAGATATTGGGTAATAACTTATTATTTTAGGAAGAATACAAAACACTAACATTTTCATGTTTATCGATAAAATGATTTAGAAGATACTAAATATTAAAGTGCAAAAATTTTTATGATTATTGAGTTTTCCACCCTTGGGCTTAACTTTTTCTATAAAACTATTATAAAACATTAAAATATGTTTAAGTTTAAATGTGATTAAAAAAGTGTTTTTTTATAATAAAAATATCAGATATTTTATAGAAATCACTTTAAAATGAATAATTTTTAAATAAAAAAAAATATTAAGTTTTATGTATTTTGTGTTTATGTCTGTTATAGTGAAAAAATTGCCGTTTTAATGGCAAAGGCTCGTAAAATGGAACATGTCACAAGTGATAGTAAGATCATTATTATTTTTGAGAGTCAATCGCATTGCATCAGATCTAGGTTGTTGAGGAACTGTGGAAGGGACGTTGCTGAGAAAATCGATATTTTTAACTTCAGCATACATAGAGTTCTGGGACACTTTGACGTAGCTGGCAACGCAAATTGTCCATGAGCTCTCTCGTAGTGGTTCGGCCCCATTGTTAATATAAAAGATCATTAGTGAGTAACTTTAAAGTGTAAATAAGAACACGCATGCTTAACAAGACAAATCTGCAGTGGGGAAGAGGATTAACTGTAAGGTGGCAATGTGTCACAACTGGGCATTGTTCGACTAGGACTAGCAGAAGCAAATGCAGCCATAGAACTCTAGATTATTACAGGATTTTTTGGTAAAGAAGAAGAATTGGAAGCGATAAAGGATGTTGCCTCTAGGCAATATTTTGTAGTATTTACTAGAAAGCCTTGTTTCGTTTATCATGGAATACAGGTAGCTAGGAGAAAGATAAGGGAGAGAAATCTTTCACACGGCTAATCAAATTGGTATCTTTTTTCTCAATATTTTTTCTTCTGGTTAATCTTACTGCTTCTTTCTAAATTTTCTTGATGTTTTTGTCTCCCTTTTCTTAATTTTACCATAAAAGGATGCACAAAAGACCCAGAAAGCAGCCAAAGGTTGATTGAAAGGTTTGCCTGTTTTATTATTTACGCAGCTTTACCTTACCTTCTGTTAAGTTAAGTCTTTTTTCAGCTTAAATGTAAATTATAAATTTCAATATAACCTCTTCGGTGAAAATTTTAACATGGCGAATTTGTTGATCAATATGTGTATAAAACCGACACTGGCCATCACGGTCAACAGTCTTTTAGCTCGATTTGAATAACGTTAATACCAGTAATATGTACGTGCGTATGTATATTAAGCAAGTTAGCTGCAGGTGTCACACAGCTTATGTGAACTTGAAAATTTTTTTAAAAATGATTTTGAGATTTTCGGGGATTTTTTGATATTACCAGCCCCCAAAATGGTGCGGTTGGTTAGACTTTTTTTGTAAAACTTTGGTACTACTTTTGGCTAAGTGCATACAGTATTAAAAACTCTTTCACCAAGGCATTAGTAACTTAAGGATGAAGGAATGGTGGATTGTTGCCTTTAAAATGTATAACAAAAATACACACTAAAGCGAAATAAAAATTGTTTGTCTTAATAAATTTAATAAAATAAATTCAATAAGTGATACAGACAGAAAGGATAAATAAACAAAATACTGAAAAAATTTGTAAAGGTCACATTAGCATACTGGGCAATATTTAAGCAGAGCAATAAGGATTAAAAAGAAAGGGGATACACATATATTGAAATAAAATTAGGAATATTTAAATATTATGAATAACCTAAATAGTGGTCTGGTGAATTTGAAAAAGGAATACGCCAAACGTTACTTAATTTTATTTTTCTTAAAAAAAATCCAAAAATTAGCATTTTTTTAAGATTTTTTTTTGTCAAGCTGTAGTAGTCTACAAAAACTTTTAATTTTTAAGTCCTGTAATAAGATCACGTCATTTGAGGTTAAATAAAAGAAATATTGTTTTGTTATTTTAAGTAGAGGTTATTAAAATTAAATTAACTTTGCCAAAAAAGATGCCATTAAAAAAGATAATTTTATGTAGTTTTAATTTGTCTGTTTGTTTTATGCCAAATTAAAAACCCATCAAATGTAAAAAATTATAAAAAAAAAACAAGTTAAAAGTCTGAATGCTTTTTTTTCAATAGGTCCACTAACTCTTAACCCTTGTAACGTAAATTGATTGCTAAACTTTAAACTATATTTTTTTCAAACTTTTTTACAATTAAAAAAAGAACAACTTTTTTAAAAATAAAAAGACAACAGCCTATAAAATTTTAGTTTCCGAGATTCATTTAACATCTAGAAGTATTTTAAAAAATAAAAAATCATACTTTTTAAGATAAGAAAGATCAGAGACATTGGTCTTTTTATGGCTCGACAATTTCGCTATATACATATACACACAAAAAATTATCTAAAAAAACTTTACTTAAATCAAGCCATAGCGGTGTCAAAAGTACGGTGAGTACGGATTTTCTTAAATCATGTACGATATTTCTTACTCCAAGTAAACTTTTTCAAGTACAAATTTCTTACTTTTAGCCACAATTAAGCCAAAAAAGGATTGATTTTATTTCGGAACCGTACTTGATGTAAGCGTGAAAAATATTGATTTAAGCCGTAAACTGGATTAATTCGAAAGTGAAATGTCATTTTTTTGACTTATGGAGCTTTATAAAAGAAGAAGAATTTTATATTTTATTTTTATTTTATAAATACTTAAAATTTATAATTTAAAATTTTTATTTTTTGTACTTACCGAAGCTGAGATTCGAACCAGGGATTTCTGCACTGCAGCACAAGCGCGTTACCTCTAGGCCACTTTGTTTTCAAATGTAAAATAATATATTAAAACAACAAGCTTTTTTCTGCTTGATTTGTTAAAGCAATCCAAAATGGCTTGATTTAAGAAAATGTAAGTAAGGATAGTACTTAAAAATTTCAAGAAAGATTTTGGATAAATTTAAGAATAAAATTCTTGATTTTAGAAAGCGAGTTTTCTTTCTGTGTATTTAAAGAAATATTATTGCTATCGAATAAGTTTTTCAGAAAGTTTCGAACAAGCAGTTTATTGTTCAACTAGATTAAAAAAGAGCAGCGAAAACATTTTTATAAATCTCTAGGCCCCGCCTTATAGTTTCTGGCGATTACAACGCTAAGCATAAAATTTTTGTCTCCCGCCTTACCAGCGTTTTGTAGGATTTTCGCCAAATGACTAAAATTAAATTTCATTCGTCATTTATATAGTAAGCTTGTTAAATTGTCACGTCCTTAAAATAATAGTTTTAATATGATAGATTTTTAAATTCTTAATTTATTTGTAATATTCAAAATGTTACTTTTTGATCTTAAATTACTTTAAATTGAGTTGGTATTGTTCAGAGAGCTAAATAATATTTTTTCTAATTTTTATTTATGAAATTGTTCTTAACAAAAATGTATAAATATCTTTGAACGTGATATATTTTGCTTTACTGCTGAAACTAGCAAACGTTTAGATGCAATTCAAAAATAAATTACTGTGCCTATTCGAGAATGTTAAAAAACTACATAAAATAACTGCAAAAGAACGAACGAACATAACTTTCAAAATATCAAATAAAATATGTTTGTAATATTTTGTTTTAAATGAAACATTAGGCCATTTAATAAAAATATTTTCCACATTTGTGCACTCATGCTTTGTACGTGTTTTATTTAATGACAAAGAAATAATTGATCATTCGAATTTTGTGATTTTGCAAACATTTCTATTATTAAATTGCACACATTTTGGAAACAATTGCATTTAGAGTCCCAGAAAGCACAACTATTTGTCATATAAAAGTTAAATTATGCAAAAATTTATATTTTTAATAGAGTTGATATATATAAATTGTATCATTTTAAATGTTTTAGCATAAAGTAATAGATGTCATATTTCAATTTTTATTTGAATTTTATATGTATTCGCACTCACTTCAATAATACGACTTTAATATGCCTAAATAATTGTGAAAATATTTTAGAACTTTAGAATTTAATATAATTTAACTTGAATTCTTACCAAACAAAAAAAATTTGTCCTAGATAACGTGCATACATATGAATAATGCTTTAGTTTTATTAATTTTATTTTTGAGAGTAGTAAAATTTTTGATTTCTTGTCACGTATTATAGGGTAGACATAGAACTATAAACATACATGTTTACATTCATACACACTTACATCCATGTATGTAACTACATACATATGTACACACATACATAAGTGATTGTTAAGACTTTTTTTGAAAGCAGCCTTATTTTTGTAGCTAAATTAACTAAATTGATTTCTTTTAACACAAATTTATTTTTTTAAAAATTTTTGATTTTAACAGTTTATTTAATTATACAAACGGAGGGTCAAATGGTGGGCCAAATGGAGTCACTCAATGTTGTTTGGCTCTTTTTTTTCCTGAATGAACAACTTCTATTTTATTTTTTGATTATGATTGCTTGATGTCTTAGAATTTTGTTGGTCTAGTCGAGAAAAAGTATCGGCCAAACGGGCGCAGTCACAATTGATTGCTATACGCGCTCTTTTAATGCTTTTTCTTCACTTCGGCGAGAACTTTAGGCGACAGATTCTCGCACTCGTGTCGAATGTTATCCCTGCGGGCCCTTTAACGTAAGCAGGGGCTTTAGAAAAACCCCACAAACCCCAAAAACGACAGATGAAGCGACCAGGTAATGCCGCATTTGGTTGTGGTTTGCTCAGTGTGTGCTATTGATCCACCCTGTTGAAACAACATGTCCTCCAGACCTAATTCGTTTACTTGCGGTAGAAAAAACTCGGCTAACATAGCCTTATACTGTCCACTGTTGTCATTTGACTAGTGGCATCCTCGAAAAAAAATGGCCCGATGACTTCTCCACTTTGATTAAATAATCATCCACTTCGGCCTCAAAACGAGGATGGCTTGGGCTTAGGTTACACGCATTTCGCGGTCGACAAGCAGAAGCTGATGCACGGACTGATCTTTAACCAAAATTTGACTTAGGGACGAGCGGCTGATGACTAATTGCGAGGCCCGGCGTTTGATCAATGTTTCTAGTGAC
The DNA here is from genome assembly GCA_963583895.1 of Melanophora roralis. Taxonomy (NCBI): domain Eukaryota; kingdom Metazoa; phylum Arthropoda; class Insecta; order Diptera; family Rhinophoridae; genus Melanophora; species Melanophora roralis. The sequence goes on along the minus strand of OY757190.1, from coordinate 16,471,921 downwards.
AAATCGACATCGTTGTCAACAGCGGCGATATTCCCGGCAGCATAGGCGCTACGAGGCCAGCAACTCTTGGCAGTGTCTTGTGTGGTCCCATACTCTTCAATTATTATTGCTGCTTTGTTTAATGGTGGTCTGTAAGTCTAAAAAGATTTTTCTTCAGTGTGTTTAAACTCGATTCTCATAGCTTTTTTCTTAATGTTAAATTAAGTTAAACCCTTTCTCTTTTTGACAGCCTACTCCCCCTTAATATTTTTAAATAAAACAAAGCATGTTCTGCATGATTTTATAACCTAAATTTATTTCAGCGTATTTACACTTTTATGACCTTCGAATAAACATGAATGCTTCTTTGCTTATTTGCAAAAGATTTTTCTTATTTTTGTTCCGCCCTTCTATTCATTTAAACGATTTGTGTTTTAATTTTTTGGTTGAAAAGGGTTAGTTGTTGTGCATAACTTAAATGTATTAAAGTTATTATTTTTTGAATGCTTTTCTATTCATTTTACGCCACTTTTGCCCTTTCCAAAATATTTAAAATGCTTTTAACATTAATTTTTGGTTGTTTTTTAGTGCTGTAACCGGAAGGAGTAACAAGGGAAATTACAATATTTATTTAATTGCTTGTTGGGTTTAATGAGAACTTAAAAGATTTGTTTTTTTTTCATTAAAATATTAAGTTGTAATTGGCTTTGTTTTTTTCCGCATTTAAAAATTATATTTTTGGGAAAGATAACAAAAAACCTCTAATTTTTTGGAATAATTATGAAAATTCAAATAAAATCTTAAAGTAATTAATTTTTAAAGCAACGCTTTAATTAAATAAAGAAAGGAAAATTTTATTTTAGATCTCTTTTTGGTTTCTTAATTAATTATTAAACACGTTAAGATTGCTTACAATTAAATACATTTTGGTATAAATTGAATCCTTAACCAAATTAAATTTTATGCTTAATAGAATCGGAAAAAAATTTAAAGTAATTTTTTATTGCAAATAATATTGAAAATTTCCGAATGCGAATATACCCATTTGATTGTATAATTGAAAGTTTTATTTTCTAATGCCCTAGTTAATATTTAATGGCGAACAGGTAAAAGGGAGTAACAGGAAGTTCGTAAGCTTGTTAAATATATTGAGGTCACTGACTAACTTGAATATTAGATAGAAACAAGAATTGTAATCTTATCTATTATGACAGGGTTGAATGGTACTTCATACAACCATATAAATCACCTCACACGCACGGCGTTCTTCTGGCGCAACGGAAACCCGGCAAACACTTCCCAAGGACAAGTATTCATCAAATATTCCTTAGCTGGTTGTGATCCTATGAGATTGTCTGAAGTGATCTAAATTAACGAGGTAAATCAAGGGTTGCATTTATTTTGAAATCATATAAAAGCAATTATTATTATTCGAAAGACTATAGACCCATCATGTTCTTGTCGTGCATTCTGAATATATCGGAATTAATTATTGACTCCTTTTTTAAGAATAAAATATCATCTGGTCTGTTCTGGGTCAGACGGTGCAAACGGCACTCTATTTCGGCCCTTCACTATGGAGAGTAAACAGTGAAATTTTTCCTGAATATAACAGATGTCAATTGATTCAATCGTTCAAAGTGTTTAAAAACTGTCCAATCAGCTTTGATATTTTTTTCTTGAAATGCAGGAAAATAAGCGCAGAACTTAAACATGGAAAACAGAAAAGGGTGGCTCTTAGATGATCTCTCCAAGATGAAGTATTTTCATCAATCTTTTAAATACTAATTGTCACTGATTTAATCATTGCAGTTGAGAACGAAGCTGCTAAAATTATAATCTATTCATATGGTAAGCAGCTTTTGTCACTATCAATCTGTTGTGTGCACATACTTTTGCGATGCAAGGAAGAAGGAAGGTGGTAGAAGCCAGGATAAGCTGATAAAGTAAAAGGCAAGGCTCAGGGTTAACCTGGAGAAAACAAACATGTTTTTTTCACAAAAAGGACGAAGACTTGTCCATGGACTACACAAATTGAAGTATATGGAACTTATTTAGTAGGTAATAAAGAAAACAAAAGGTACTAAGAAGTATTACAGGATGGTTAAATGTGGTTGGACCTTAATGGTTCAAGAACACAAGCACTGCGTTCTATGCCAATAAAAAGTGCTACAAAAACCAGGACTATAATTGGCGGTTAGAACTTTGACAGTTTGGGTAAATACAACTTCGTGCAGAGTATCCAGGAGAACTTATGGCCAAGAGCTGACAAGGCTTGTAGGCGTATTATAGATTGTAGCATTTAATGATTGGATAGCGGTTAAGTAAAAATTGGTGTGCCAGGAAAAAGGGAGGCTGTTGAGCACATTTGCTGTTACTCCCTATTGCACGAGCTCCAGAGAAAAATCTACTTGTCCTTATCTGCTCAAAGTTCTTGAGGAATTAGGTGAAATTCCAAGGGAGTGTGAAGCACCTTTGAAATAATAATTTTACCATTTATTTTGCGTCATAGAGTCAGGGTCTATGTTAAGTCCTCGAGGACAAATATCTAAACCTAATCTTACCTTACCCAGTTGACATAATTATGTTTACTTTATTATTAAATCAAATAGAAAGAACAATTTAAAAAGCCAAACTGTGTGGTTTAATACTATTTTTAATAAAAATAAAGAAACTCATTTAAAGAGCATGTTTGCTCAGAATTAAATGCACTGACATAAGTGAATTACTGCCTGTCTATAGAAAAACGTCTGACTTAAAAAAACAGCAACAAAATGCTTTTAAAACTGCCATGCACAATTTAAGGAAAATATTTTTAATTTTCAATGCCATGGCAAATTGCCTTTGGAAACATGATTCTTTATCCTCGAAAGAATCCCTTAAAAATCAGGTCTTATACATATTTATGTCTGATATTATTTATGCCAACATTTTTCGAGGAATTTCTTTCAAAATTAAGCCCAGTTCAGCTTCAACATAAATAGTAACATCAAACAACCCCTATAAATCTGTATTATTCAGGTTATTGCAAAAGCCAAAATATTGGTCTGCGCTTTAAAAAAATGCCTCTGAATTGTAATGTTCCAACTAAATAATGATTGATACTCTTTGAAAAAGTCATCATCCCCTATTGGCGATTGGTGCTCTAGTAGAGAGGTGAGAACGAACGGGAGCCATTGACAAGGCTAGCTATGAGCCGGGTGGGGGGATTCTTGTTCTCTTGAATCTCTCCTAGCCAAATAGGAAATAGCAGTACATAAATAATATTATAGACTCCCTAAAACTATAAATAAATGGACCGGAAGTTGATCAACACGAAACTAAGATGTTGTTATTAAGACCCCAATTAAGATCAACAAAAGACTGAAAAGAATGAAAAGATATGCCAACCCGAAAACTGCAATTTTAATTCTCTCCTTGGTGTTAATGAAGAGAAAATGCCTCTTAACCCACCCAACCATTGATCTCGGCGGCGTTAAATTGAGTTGCGAAGATCCCACATCTAGATTACCTCATTTCATTCACATCAGTAAGAAAACATTTGGAGATTTAACTAGCCATAGTATGATTTATTAAATAATTTCAAAACAAATTAATCATTATAAAAAAAAATTTTGATTGATTGAATATTCATAAATGGGGAGAAAAATTTAACTTTTAACTAACATTATAGTTATAAAAACAATTCAAGTTCACACCTACTGATTGGTTTTAATTCAAAAAAAAAAATTTAGGGTTACAAAACAATGTACCCGTGACTAAGACTAACTTATGTTATGTAGCGCACCAAGAAACAAAAGTAAATAACACAAAAGAAAAAAAATCAACTTCTTAGATATTCAAAAATAATATCACTTAAAGAAAAAAAAGGTATAAAAATAATTACTTGTTGTTTCTCAGTGATTTAAGAGAATCAAAAAAAAAAAAAATAACGGAGACAATCCAAAGAGATTATCCCTATTAATGTTGTACAAATATTTATGTTTTAAAACTCACCAATAAACATGTTGAGAAGCGCAGCTGTTGATGAGGCCTTTTCAATTGCTGGTGTACATGTTGGTGCTAATAGGGTTAATCTTGCTGTTTTCTATTTTTAGGTTTTGTTATAATTACTGAAAGCGCCATATGGGTGTTTCCATAAAAACTTATAATTAACTTAACTAACTAAAGAAGAAAAAAAAAACACAGAATTTTAATAGCTTTGACTAAAATTACTAAATTTAAACTTCATGGTGTAATTTGCGGAATTCTAATTAGAATGCAATAAAATTTTAACGGGGTCTTAAAATAACCATTAGGCAAGTTTTTGTTAAATTAATTTTCTGAATTTGGTATTTTTTTTTATAATTATTTAGCACTGATTTGATTATTTCATATTATAGAGTAGTGACAGGAAAATTTAATTGATTAAGCCGCATTTATAAGCACTATGAACTTTAATTTTAGTTTAACATCAACAAAATACACATAATAGTAAAGTTTTTTTTTTCTGCTTCTAGATTTGTACTGACCAAATTATAAATATCTTTTTCTTGAAATTAATACATAGATTTAGTTTAAAATTTTGCTTGCCGAATTCCTCGTTTTTCCACTACACTTTTGAGGTTTTGGTTGCTTTACTTTCTTCAGGTGATCGTGAAGTTTTTTATGATACTAAGTCATCTAATGTGATTTTAACGCTACGGGGTGAAGCGTATGTAAATTTGGATACCGTAGGCAGCTCAGCCACTAGTTCTTGTTGCAGTTCTTGTAATTGCTGGTTCGTATTGATTTAATTTCTAATTAGTTAATTTTGTGTTTTTTCCTTGTTTTCTCTTTTTTTTCTTATTTTTTTTTTATTTAAAACCTTTGCTGAGATTTTGGTTTCTTTATTAAATCTATTAATACGAATTTACAAGAACCGTGGTGGCAGTAAGATTAAGTCCCCTTGATTTTTTTTCGTGATTTTTGCTAATTTAAGAGTTACTAAGATCTTATGGCGAGTAGAGGGACGGTCTATTAAAAAGGTACAGCTTTGGTGCACTACTGCCTGTAATCCAAATTCAACAAAGATAAGGAAATTTATCTTGGAGCGCTACAGCTCCCGTCAAAACACAATAATGTGCAGCTTTTATATAGTTTTTATTATGGAATCTATTCAACAAAGAAAACATGTACTTAAAATAAAACTTGACCAGTAGGCATCTAAATATGTTCACCTGTATAATTAATTTAATTTCCCTTACCTTTTCTTTTGTTCTTAATAAAATTAATTCCGGATGAGGGGTGTAGATTTATAAAAATTTATTGCAAAACCTTTTTAAGGCTTTATTTTTTTATTACACGATCAAAGAAAATTACTAACTAAAAAAAATATCTTTTTATTTCTACACTGCTGATTAAATGGTTTGGATGTGTTCTCTTCGACCGCCGTGTTAAAAAGAATTTTTCAGTCAAGGGTTTTGTTCTACCAAGCTTCGGTTTATGTCTTTTTCAGCCATAATTCGGCGATTTAACGAAACTTCCACGCGGTCAACCATGATATGCAAAAATGCGTTAATAAACTAGAGACAACTAGAGTCAAAAATTACGTCAGCGATCTGTAGCTACTTAAATATTGCCACTTACAATGTTACAGACGAGGCCAAAATATGAATACAAACAAAAATCGTTATGTTATGGGTGGTGTTAAGGCATAAACAACTTTGTAAAGTTTTTTATTAAAAAAAAATCTGCTAAAGAAAAAATATGACTAATAACTACAATAAAAATATTTTTATTTAGTTTTTGCGTCCTTTATGTTACAACAAAAAAAATCCTGCATTACAGAATTTCGAGAAATTATGACATGAATGCCTGTTAATTAGTAAATATCTAAGGTTTTATAAAAGATTATTTAACAGGTAAAAAGTTTATGAATTAATGTTGAAGCGTATAACAAAAGTTTCCCTAAGTAATGTACTTGAGGGTGGCATCCAAAATCACTTCTGTACTTCCTTAACGCAAAAAAATATTTCACACATGCACTTCAGCATTTGCTGATGATGTCGATATCTATGAAGATCCTTAAGCATTATTTAACCCAAACAAAAGAATTGGCTAAGTTACGGTAAAAAACAAATAAATAAACAAAATTAACCCAAGTATCATTTTATTTTTACAGCGAATCCTGCTCCTTAATCCTTATTAGTAACATCAATATATTAATGCAAAATACCTCAGTATTCATTTCGATCATTGCCTCACACAAAATGAAATTGAATGCAGCCCAAAGTCATCCCGATCGTAAAATTCTGTTTCATTGTTTGATATTTAAAAAATTAAAATTTGAGTTTTAAATTTAATTCTATAAGTGGCTGTTATTCAATAAGAAAATTTAGCAAAATCTTTTGTTTTGCAAGAAGAGTATCAATAAGTTTCTAATTTTAACTTATGAAAAATTTCACGAAAATTGGCTCAAAATGGGTAAATTTTTTCTTAATTTAAAAAACATTATTGAATTTATTTCTAAAAGGGAGTGAAAAAGGCCGAAATATGAAAAATTGTTATTATGTTATATATATTTTTATTTATTTTGCTTCAATATTTTTTAATCCTTCTTGTGAGAGAAAAACTGCTTAAATATTTAAAAACCATATTTTTTTTAATTAAAACTATAAAATGTTTAAGTTATAGGAAAAATGTGAACAAAGTGTAAAACACGAATCACAATGGACATGCCTATATGTTTTCGCAACACAAGAACTTCATTTATTACAAAAAAATATTCGTCATTATAACGATTGCATAGTTTGTATGATTTGAAAAGTTTTCTATGTAATTGTGTTTGCACATGAAGGACTTTCACGAATTTATTTTTAATATGAAAACTTTATAAATAAAAAATGTATTCTTTTGTTTCATGTACTTAGATACATACATACGTACATTCAAAAATAAAACAAAATAATCTTTTCTTAAATTAAACCAAAGCAGTGTTAAAAGTACACTGAGTACTGGTTTTCTTAAATCCAGTACGTGGTTTTTTTAAGCCATTACGATTTATCCAGTACGAATTTCTTCTTTTTAGCCGCATTTAGGGCAAACGCGGCTTAAGTTAAATTCGAAAACTAACTTGATGTAAACTTAATAATTGATTTAAGCATTAAAGGGAATAATCCAAAAATGAAAATTAATGTTTTGACAAATGAAGCTTTATTTAAGAAGAAGAGTAGTAGAAGAGTAGCTGGGATTCGAACCTGGGGCTTTTTAGACTGCAACCCCAGCGCTCTATATTCAAGGCCAGCGATATATTTTGTTTTTATATAAAAAAAGTATACATAAGAGCAAGCTTTTTTTGCGTGATTTGTTAAAAACCAAGTACGTACGGTACTTAAAAATTTCAAAAACGATTTTGAATAAATTCAGGAATTACATTCTTGATTTCATTATGTGGTTTTTCTTTTTGTGTATGATACATAATATCTGCATGTTGTAATTTACACTATTTTTGAAAATATATAAGGATATTATGTTTTGACTTATATAAAATAACCTTTTTATAATCTTCAGCTTAAGTTTGAATTGGTAACGTTTTGGAGTTGTTATGTACTAATTGCAACCAGGACTGTTGTAAAAGTGATAAGTTGGTGCCAGTTAAAAAAGAGGAAAATTAAAAAAAAAATATTTCAATCTTTGACATTGCTGAATAAGCTTTAAATTAAAAAAAGAAAAACCAGCATTTTAACTAGTTTATAACTAGATGAAACTAAACCAGTTGGGCTACCATGACAACCTAAAGTTAAAATTGATAATATAATGTATATAAAGGTCAGATATGCAACTAGTTTAAAGTCAAAAGCAACTAGTATACTTGTATCACATTTTAGTTATTTTAGCTGTAGGGTATATTCAATAATGCACAAACACATACATACTCATAGATACATATGCACGCATTCATATGTGTATGTATCTTATCTATATGTTTGCTTTAAACCTCATGTTTTGACATTGTGGTCTTTCATATAATCAAAATAAATTTTGATTTTTTCCAGTTATTTGCGTTTTGCATTATCGATTTAATTTTCATGTATTTGGTAAAGTGTTATTTATTGTTGCAATAAATTTTGTATTTTTTCAATTTTCAATTTATTTATGGAGGAACGAAAATGTATGAAATTTGCAAATATTCATTTTTTTGCGGGAGTTTTATTTGAGCAGCTTTTCGCAGTTGCCACTGATATTTGTTTAGTTAAAAATGCTTAACTTTACAAATAAAAATACAGAAACGCATACTTATGCATTTTGGTATTTTCTTGTAGTTGTGTGAAAAAGTAATATATATTTATATACGTGTAGAAATATCTGTTATTAATTTTCCAATTTTCATGCATTGATCTCATAAATATACATACATACATTCTGTAAAATATGATGACATGTTTGCTGGCTTATAAAATTTTTTTATATTTCAGTTTCACATATACATACGAATATAAATACAGACACTATGTGTAATGTGGATATATTTGAGAATGAAGTTTTTTCTAAGAATTTTTTTTAATTATATTTAACAAAAATAAAGTTTAAATTTTGTTTAATTAAAATCCTCTTATTCACTTAATTTGAATATTGACGGACATTTTCTGTAGTCAGTATTTCACCTCCCACTGCTGCACTGGCAACTTCAGATGACATGTAAACGGAAAAAAATTTTTAGTCAAAACCGATTAAATCGAAATGTGATTTTTGCTAACTAATTAAACTTCCTTCTTTTCTAATTGGAACGTCAAAGCGGAAACATCTATTTTAATAAAACAAAAAAAAAAAAAAAAAAAAAATAAATTATTTAAAATTAATTTTATTAAGATAAGAACAGTTTCATCCTAAACCTATTAGATATTTTAATAAGAATATTTTTTTGCCTTTTGAAAACATACCCAGGTTATGAAACGATGCTGCGAGAAAGCTCGGTCACGATGTCACCTCTTTTAATAAGTTTGTATCAGTAGTGTTTAGCAGGGAGTCTATAATTAATTATTTATGTATCTGATTTTATAGGAAAAGAACTTTAAGGTGAACAAGAACCCACCATCCGAATGACCGCTCCCGTCGTCCCCTTAACTTTCCGTTACTAGTCCCATCTCCTATAGTAAGAAACCATTTTTGGTTTCGTCCTGTACATTACATGAGCAAAGCTAAATTATTTGTTTTATTTAATTGTTTACAATTTTTATATATTTTTTTTTTAGATTTTTACATAAGTCCTAGGGATTCCGTGTCAAATGAGACTTTTTATTTAATTAAGTCCTGTTTTTAAGCGATTTTTTGTGTAGAATTTTAAAAATTGTTCAGGCAAAATACCAGTTATCAGCATTAGGTTCACAAAACCACAAGCACAGTTTTTTAATCTATTGATTTTATTTAAAAAAAATTTAATAAAAGTTAATTTTTTTATTTATTGTATTTCTTTTAAAGTAATATTTTTCCTTTTAGTCAAAAATATTAAAAGTTTTTTGCAAAATATATTTTCAATAATTTTGCAAAACAAAAAACTGATTCTTTAATATTGTGCTCTCAACTCCAATAAATAGAAGTTATCCTCCTTTTTGTTTGTAAAAACATTTGTTATGTTTGATTTTAAGGGGATTGTTTGTTTCAGCTTAACAAAATTTAAATATACTTTAGCGTTTTTATAACTTTTTTATTAAAAGCTTAAACAACAGCATTTATGATTGTTGTTCCAATCAACTGAAAATTAATTAATGTAAAATAGAAAAAAAAGATAATAAAATTTGTAAATGGAAATATCTTGTTCCAAGTTAATAAGATTATTTTGTTTTAAGCAATAATGACATGGTCAATAGTCTTCTGTAAAAGTTAGTTAAGCAAAATTTATAAAAATAAAATCTGAAAATACATAAATAAATTTTATTGCTCCCAGCTAAATGAAGTAATATTTTTATAGAATATAAGTCATAAAATATTTATATATTTTTATAACACTTACCACTCCACGTTTACTTCATGTATAAGAAGTATTTCAAAACGTATTTGGTAGGATGAAATTGTTTAGAGATATGCTGGAAAAGAAAAAAAAACACAAAAAAAAAATTAAACATAAAATATAGAGAATTGAAATCAGTAAGCTTAAATAAATATTGCTATGATTCTCAGTTGGAAATTGTTTTTGATTAAATCCCAGCAAAAAATATCATGTCAATTATTATCATACATCTGTGTAAATCTTGAGCATAACTATTTCATTATGAAATCTTCTTTTTTACAAAACTAAAAAAAATTATTTATATCTTGAATATAATTTATTTATATAAGTTCTAGCAGCGCTGCCAAATAAAAGAAGGTTCTTATGTCAATTCCATGGTCTCAGCTAAGATCTACAGTGTCTCGTTTCTCCAAGCGTGTATGTTGTAAAAATTTTCGAGGGAGCGGATGTAAATCTGTTTATATGTCATTGCTTCATAATTCAGTTATCAAGTTGTATAGTAGAAATTAACAATCGAAATAGAACACTGAGCATCTACCATCTTACCAACGAATTTGCGCAGCTTTTGAGTTATTTTTTGTTTACTTCCCATATATATGTGACTTCCAACTAAACCGGCGTACAGTAGCCATCACAAATCCCATAATTTTGAAAAGCGAATTTTACAGTTTTTTAACAAAAACCATTTCTGGGCTTTTCTACCATTTTACCTTAATTAAAATTAGTTTAGTTAAACTTTTGATGTCTTTTTGACAATTAGTATGAATTTTTTTGAGATTGAAAATTATGATATTCTTTTAAGGAATTTCAAGAACATTCACTCATCTTAACTAATAGCATTTTCATACTAATATTTAAAAAATATTAACAGTTCAACTTTGACTTTAAACTTCTTAACTAATTTTAATAGAAATTAAATTGAAAAAAATTTAAAAAAAGTCTTCCTAAAATTTACAGATTTTGGTCGATTGGTACTTGGCTTGGTGCGCTAAGGTACTATGTATTTTAGCAACAAAAATAGGTAGAAGAACATTAAAAATTGTGCTCTTCATTTAAATGAAAAAACTGTTATAAATTATTAGCATTCTAATGGTAGTAAAATTTTTTAAGCTCTTTTAACCCTAATTAGTTATACCTTTTTGCACACTTCTGATTTAAATAATTTATTCAACCAAGGAAGGATTTTATGACATTTCAATTATAAATGCTACAGTGTTAAAACAATTTTGTTCTAAAATAAAATAATATAAAATATTTTTTTTAGAACCATGTTAATAATATTTTGATATAGTTTTTGAGTACTATAGTTTTAATATGTTTGTAATCGACCGCCTTTAAAATTTTTCAATCCGGATATAACAGAAAAAATTGTATGCTTGTATGACAGAGGCAAAACAGAGGCATCGAATACCTGAAGCACCCCAATAAAGAGAATGGGCTTGTTTGATGCAACTATTTTGTCATATAAGGCCAATTTTATAATTAGAAATGTAGTTATTAACCTAAAGATATTAAATTTAAAAACATCTTTTGTTGAAAATTTTATTTAAACTTCTCATTAAATATCAACTGTTTTTGGGTGACAGTAATATTGAAATGGATGCTCAGCAAGACAGACGGATGGGCAATATCAACAGTCAATATATATAAGTGACGCAATTAAGTATTAAAATATTAAACTCAGACATATCACCTGATTAACCACCTCGATTAATGAAAACATCGCATACATCACTTTTTTGAAATTCTTTTTAATTCATGGCACATGAATTTATAGGAACGTTTTAGGTTTGACGCTTAATTAACTGATATTTTGATGAGCTTTTCATTTTTAAATTTTTTAGATATCTTCAATGCATATTTATCTATTATTTGTGAAAAAAAATCAATTAAAAAAACCATGATTGTGGGCGTCAAACAAAAAACGGTGGCAATAGTCCAGGGAAAACCTAATTGTCTCCTCCACGCAAAATTCCTGCATAAATTTTTATATCTGTTTATTCTTTTTTCAGGGGAAAATTTTTAAATTTTATTTTTGTTTTAAACAAGAATTAATAGTTTTTACTTCTTATTAACAAATATATTGTATTTATTAAGACTTCTATGTAGTTTCCAAACAAAGCTTTAAAAAAAGATAAGCAAACTGTATCTTTGCCGTAGTTACCAAACAAATTGTATTAAATAAAACAAATTGATTCGCCGTAGGCACTTTTAATATAAAGGCGTAGTTCTTTATTTTTTTTTTTTGTTGAAACAGAGATATAGAAAACACAAGGATATACTTTTAACACAGATGTATCTTCGAGGCCAAAGTTATATGATCTAGTTTTGATTTTATTTTATTTAAGCCTTGTGTTTTTTTTTTAAACTATTTTTTAAAAAATAGAAAAATTATCTAATAAATAGATAAGTAGTCTTAAATAACTTCCTTTTATTAGTTTTTAATTTTTACTAAAAAGTTGTGCTTAAAAAAACATAAATGAATATGCCTAATGTTATTTAACATAATATTAAACTTATTAACAAACAATTTCCAAAATGTTTTGCTTAGAATTTCATTACTATTTATACTAAATTACAGACAAATAAAAACCACCATGTTTTTAAATAACTGGTCAGTGTAACAATAATATTTGTGGTCATAACGCTTAAGCTATAAATTCCCTGTGTTTAACCCTACGTTTTCCGTGGCATTATTTTTTTTCAATTCGATTTTGTAAATAAATCATTGAAAAAAACCACATACAAGTACGTCTGTAAATTGCTATAAATTTTTGCGTTCGTTTTAATATACATACGTGTTCATTTATAACGTAGCTATAATTCTATGCAAAGATTTAATTTATAGCAGTAAATATGGTGCTGGATTGCATTTTTTTTAGCCATAAATTATTTTTTGTGAAGCAAAAATTTAGTTTTTTTTTAATATTTTAAAAATGCTAACAATTTAGATTTAAATGCTTTTTTAACGCGATAAAATATTAGGACACGTCCGGGAAAAAAATTTACCATAATTTTCTTTTACAACTATTTACAAATAGTTTCTGCAAACGTATGGCGTAATTCACGATTAGTTGATATTAGAGGCCAGCCCAAGACGACACTAAATAAGGCATCATCTCGAATTTTCAATTCATTTCATATACCTTACGTGTGCACACACAAAATTAAGTACTTTGTTGTATTGTTCGCCATCTCTTTTGTTTACTTAACTTAACTTAACTTAAATGAAAAATGCACATTTAAGCAAACAACTACGGCCCATCAATTCATCATGATCGCACACTTCCATTTCAATTCATCTCGAAGCTTTACTGTTGGCGGGATGTTTCTGGTGTGATAGTTATAAAAAACGGGGGTTGATTTTGAATGTTCATATGTATGTAATGTAATGTAATTACGCATGAGTTTTATATTGATTTGCCTGCTTGTGTATATGTTTGTGTATGTACCCACTCAACATTGCTTGTATTATTATTTGTTAACATAACAACAACATTACTCTTAAGTCTTTGTTGTTGTTGCCACACTATAAGCACAGTAAATTTTTTATCGACCACAGTGCCTAACACCTCTCTTTATTCTTAGCTACTCTACGCTAGACCACAAAAACTGTGTCAGCTACTCTACATTTCAGCACTTAAACCGTTTAACCGCACAATAACACAAGAATTAGAAAATTATGCGGTTCTTGAATTTGCTTGAATAGGACTTGAAGCAGGTCTCTAGTTGATATTAAACTTTGTATTGTATCACTTAATGAAAAATGTAAGATTTTAGTTAATATAACGTCAGATGTGGTAATATATTAATATGGATTTCAAGGTTAGAATGTCCTATTATACGTTCCCAATGAGTAAAAGTTATCTTAGACTTAAATCTAAAAATCTTAGGGTTTGGTGTAATAATTAAATAAAAATTTAAAGAGTAAATAAATTAAAAAAAAATATAAATAGTTAAAACCTTTTTAAGGACAAAGCAAACAAAGGGCCCAGCACTTCATTATATATCAAATATTGTTAAAAAAAAATTGGTGAAAAAATAAATAAACTATGAAAAAAGATAAAGCAAATCAAAATTTTAGAGCAAAAAAACCTGATAAATCCGCATGTGGTTAGAAAATTAGTCGGCCATGTCTTTATTTTTTTCTTGGTAGCTACAAATTATTAATTTAAAAACGTTGCTTTGCTATGATAACCAAAACAACATCATCAACTTGGAAATATATGCAACGATTTTAAAACACCATTTCACAAGTCCTTTGACTAATGGAGTAGACTCATTTCCAATGCTGGCAAAATACACAAATATACATTCAGTTAAATGCTGGGCTTCAACACAGTTTGTTTAATAACATACACAATGAAAATGTACCCATACTTTCTCACGAATCATGTTATGTTGTTGGGCATAAATGATTTAAAACTTTTCAGTTAGCGCTTTTTTTTCAAGCAAAACAAACAACAAAAAATGTTTACTAAGAGATTAAAAAGCGATTTTTGTTTCCAATTCAATGATTGTACGAAAAGTTGTAATTATTTTAAACCCACACAGACAATAATAAGTTTTTTTTTGTTTTGTTTACGGTGTACAACAATAAATATTTGTTATTTATTATCTGATATCCACTGGCATTGAAAAAATATATAAAATGTTTTTTGTTGGGTAGCTTTTGGATTATACGTTGTTTGCAATGAATATTTTTAATTTTCAGTTAATTACATACATAAGTGTCGTGAAAAGTGGCAATTTATAGTTTGGAAATATTTTTTTTTTGATATTATAATTGTTTCTTATATCATTGTTATTTCTCAGTTTTATTGAAACGGAATCAATGGAAATAATATCAACAAAATTAATGCATATTTTAACAAGTTGTTTTAAAACAATACAAATGCCTGCAATTAAAAATAGGTCACCATTGGGTATGAGTAACGTTTTGTGAAATAATATTGCTCATACGTAGCGGGTAATATAAGATGTATTACCTTTTAACTTTATTTCGGTTGGACTTTTTTCTTTTCAGTTTTGATTAAAAATATGAAGGCATAGAAACAACGAAAAATTTTAAGACAATGTGAAAATATTTTGTCATTCATGAATAAAAGTTTTAAATTAGAATAAAGGCTTAATTAAAACTACCTACAACTATTTTATTTATGAGAGGCAAAATCTTGATATAAAGTGCATGTCCTTAAAGTCCAAATTTTTGGGGCTTTACCTGACAAGTTTTAAAAAAAAAGTAGTTGTTAAGGTCACTTAAAGATATAGGTTGAATTGATAAAAAAGTGTTAGGAGCCCTTGTTCTTAAAATCCAAATTTGCCTTAAAAAAAGAACAAGTTATTTTTATAGGAGATTTTTTTGGGCTTTTGTTCCAGTATTTTTCTTTAGTTATTAAGAAGCATTTAAAATTTTTCTAATAAGTGGAAATTGTCTTGCTACAACTTAAAGATTTGTTTTATCAAAACTAAAATTTTTTCTTATGCACAAATTTTTACAAAGATATTATTTACCATTTCAAGTCTAAAACATATGTCTTTATTAGCTTTTATAAAAAAAAGGCTAAACTTTTCATTTTATATTCCATTTAAATACATATGGTGCACGTGCAACAACAAATGTGTCGTTTATTTTTTGCATGAGCTTGCTACGAGTTCGCTTGCATTTTGTAACTTTTAAAACATTTGAATGAATGATTGTGAATAATTGTTTAACAAAATTTTAAATCCAAGGATTGTGCTGTATAACCACAAATTTAAGTTTGTGTTTCATATACAAAGATAAAATTTGAAAAATGTTAAAAACTCATTTTTAATTTCTCAACACCAAGAGAGGGGTAATTTACGAAAGTTATACAACAAAATTTTAACAACTGAATGTATAATTCAGTTTCTTAACAGTTTGTGTATATTTAATAATAATAACACACTTAATTTAATAAATAACAATGTAGCTGCCTAACAAAAACAAAAAAATAATAAATGGAATACAAAAACAGTTTCTGGCTTTTCTATTAGAATATACTAATAATGATAATAATGATCTTGTTTTTAGATCAAAAGTTCTAAATGCTATTTTACCTGAATGCCAATGAAAAAGAAAAAAATCGCTTTTTAATTTAAAAAAAAGGAAAATTAATAAATGAAAAAAGCCAATAAATAACTTTTATGAGTCTGGTTAATTGAAGCAAAAAAGGGTTTGTTCTGTTTATGTTACTTTAGAATGAAGTTTTTAAATCAGGGCTTGGGCTAGTAAAAAGTTAGCTTGGAAGATGTATAAAAGTTCCTGTTGATCTCTTATGCTCTTTTTAATATAAAATTAAGCTTAAAAAATAAACAATATATCTGAGGATTTTCAGACAACGATTTAAGTGTTTTTTCCCATCAAAGATATTGGTATTAGTGAATTGACATCTGTTGTTATTGGTTAACCTTTAGAAATACCATTGATAATTTTTAGAAGCGATTTTTCATCAAACATCACAAAATGTCAAATAACCATTTTTTTTTGTTTTATAAAAAAAATTATGAGTTTGCCTTTTAAAAATAGCTAAAATGGTCAAAAATATAAATTGATTTTTATATTTTTTACTCTTTTTTAATTTGCAAGCAATGGGTTTTAATATTAATTTAAAAATTTGCTCTTCATACCGTTTTTAAAAAAATTTGGCCCCCTTTAAATTTCTGCTTTTTGAGAAAATAACTGGGGCCAAATCGTCGCATTCGATTCGAATCGAAATTTAAAAATTCTTATTAGAATTCCTATATTAAAAGCATTGACAACTCGATCAATCTAGTAAAATTTCGATTCGAATCGAATGCGACGATTTGGCCCCTGTTTTATAAAAATGTAGTTTCAAATAAAGTTAAGGACTTTATATCCCCAAGTAAATTAATATTGGCTTTTTTACACAATACGATGTTTTTATGTTAAAAAAGCTTTGTAAGTCAAATATGTAAAGTCACAGCATTTTAGTGGCTTAAATGAGCAAAATTCAAAGTCTTTCAATAAGCATAAACATCTTTTAGAAAGCAAAGCCTTTTTTAACTTGAATCTTAAGTGTTTAAGTTTTGAGCAAAAACGTAAGTAAAAAAGTCACACCTGTAATAATAAAAATGTCCAGATGTTTTATTACTATTAAAAATTCATTAAACTAACTATGACTGCGGCTAATCATTACGGTGCACTGTGGGTTGAAATGGTTCGGTATTATAACCGTTATATCAAAAACCCAAAAGCTAATTTTAAAACCAATATAACATATATAACAATTAACTAAAATAACCTCCTGATGATGCCACACAACGGAGTGGCGAAATATTGAGAAAATTGTTCAAAAAAATAAATATAAAAAATAGACTTATTTGTTATATATTTATTTCTTTATTTTTTAGAGAGAAGACACTAACGGTTTTGTTTGCTTCTCATTTTAAAAAAAAATCACTTTCCGTTATAAAACTACGGCGAGAATTCTAAAACAAACTCTAATATTCTGAAAAATAAAAATGTCTATAAAATCGTAAAAAAAATTTATTTCAGTGTATTTTTTTTCAGAATATGCCCTTTTAAGCATATTTAACGATTCGAAAAGAAATTAAAAAAAAATTAAATTACGGCTCCTATGAGTTAATCGCCACTTTCGGTGTCATCGAACCCACTGTGCGGTGTTTGACTACAATCATACATCCTTATCATAATATGATGCTCTTAGATTATGGTTCCCTCAACCATATTTTTTTTGCATGTTATATCTGAATATATGAAGCTGTAACTCTAAAAAAAAAGAACGTGAATAATTTAAATAATTTTATGTATAAATTTTATTGAAGTTCCACTTAAAAAATATAATCAACTGATTTTGTAAATATTCAAAAATTTATATTAAAAGCTAGGAACATGTGCTTTGGTCACCTTTTGTCACTCATCTGATGATTTTTAGTGCGTATCTTTAGTTTTGTAAATTGGTGCTATATTTTTCCAAAACATGTCCAGAGCATGTACATATATAGTTTTCTTACAATTAAAAATATTTTATTTGCCTTGATCTTTTATTCTTAACTTTTTTACTTTATTTTTTAATTTTAATTATTTGTTGTCCTTTTTATTTTTATTTCTTCTTTGGTTTAGGGTTTATGGCACAACTGTATAATAAAATATAGCAAACGAAATTATTTTTTAAAAATGCAAAACTAAGAAGAAACAAAACGTTGTTATCAAGCACCAACGTATAATGATGACAATTTTGCTTTGTCATTCTTTAAGTCAACAAGTTATTTCTCTGAAATATGTTTTTAATTTTTATTAAGAAGAGTATGAATTTTTTAGTAGTTTTAAAATTTTTAAGATTTAATTTTATATTTTAAGATTTTTTGAGCAAAAAAATATATTTTCTGATTAAAGTTACCTTATTAGTTTTAAAGTTTCAAATTTTTCTGCTTAATTCCAGATATTAAGAATACATTATGGGCATTTATATAAGAATGGAGATTTTTATTAAAATAAATCAAGTTTTTTGACAGTGCAATGTATTTTCAAGTGTTGAATGTAAATTTGTTTTATATAAACAAGTAGAAAGAGTTCTGATAAGAAATCTTAGATAGTTTCAAAAATGCATTGCACTTGGATAATATCGAAATTGATAAGTTTTGAGCTATCACAATTTCAATCAAAAAGCAATGCCGAATATATACCCTACGATTCTTGCACTTTATATGAAGGAAACCTGTCATTTTACATTGCGTTGTCATTGGAGAGGGCAATTGGATCAAAACTGATAATTCCGAATGCGTTACAGGCCAATCTTATATAAGCAACTCTTTCATTTATTTAATTTCCTGTTTAAGATACGTTGTTTGTATTAACGCACATGCTCGTATGTATGTTTATGTGTAAGGACCAGTACTTCTGTGTTTTTTTTGCTTAACTTCTTTAACACCTTTTAACCAGTTACTTGAAGTGCGCCTTTTTAACTGACCACGACCAATAACTTTTGTCCAATTTATGTTTGTACACACAAAAAATTATCTAAGAAAACTTTACTTAAATCAAGCCATAGCGGTGTCAAAAGTACGGTGAGTACGGTTTTTCTTAAATCAAGTACGAAATTTCTTACTCCAAGTAAAATTTTTTAAGTACGAATTTCTTACTTTTAGCCACAATTAAGCCTAAATAGGATTGATTTAAGTTCGGAACCGTACTTGATGTAAGCCAAAAAAAGATTGATTTAAGCCATAAACGGGATTAATTCGAAAATGAAATGTCATTTTTTTTGACTTATGGACCTTAATTAAAGAAGAAGAACTTTATATTTTATTTTTATTTTATAATTAATTTATAATTTAAAAATTTCATTTTTGTACTTACCGAAGCTGAGATTCGAACCAGGGATTTCTGCACTACAGCACAAGCGCGTTACCTCTAGGCCACCGAGACACTTTGTTTTGAAATGTAAAATAATATATTTAAACAACAAGCTTTTTTCTGCTTGATTTGTTGAAGCAATCCGGTGAGTACGGTTTTTTTTTAAATCAAGTACGAAATTTCTTACTCCAAGTCAAATTTTTCAAGTACGAATTTCTTACTTTTAGCCACTATTAAGCCAAAAGAGAATTGATTTAAGTTCGGACTGTAATTGATGTAAGCCAAAAAAAGATTGATTTAAGTCATAAACGGGATTAATTCGAAAATGAAATGTCATTTTTTTGACTTATGGAGCTTTATTAAAGAAGAAGAATTTTATAGTTTATTTTTATTTTATAGATACTTTAAATTTATAATTTAAAAAATTAATTTTTTATATTTACCGAAGCTGCGATTCGAACCAGGGATATCTACACTGCAGTACAAGCGCGTTACCTCTAGGCCACCGAGACACTTTGTTTTCAAATGTAAAATAATATATTAAAACAACAAACTTTTTTCTGCTTGATTTGTTGAAGCAATCCGAATAGGCTTGATTTAAGAAAATGTAAGTGAGGATCGTACTTGAAAATTTCAAGAAAGATTTTGGATAAAATCAAGAATAAAATTCTTGATTTTAGAAAGCCGTTTTTCGTTCTGTGTATCTGTAAAAAGACGAGTACGCCGATCAATTGACACACATTTCCCGCAGGGTAGAACTGTTGTAGAAAAAATATTTTATTTTATACTAGAACAATTTTTATTAATAAGCGGCAAACAATTTTTAACTGCAGTGCTAAAACTTTTATTTCTTTTTGGTCTTGTTCAGCATTAAATATAAAATATTATTTGTTCAAGTGATAAGTTTTTTTTACTTTAAAAATGCTGGCATATTTAAATCTATTGTTTACTTTTTAAAATTATTTCTCTCAATTATGTTTGACTCTTTTAACTTTTCTTTATTATATTTTTTGGTTAATTCTTTATTTTGCTTCATGTACAATTTTATTTATATAGTTACAAACTTTTTAGGCCCCATAGTATTAAAAAAATATTTTCTTTTAAAAAACAAAATAACTTCTCATTTGTGTAATAAACTGCTTATACTTTTTTATGCTAAATTTTTGTTTCCTAATTTTGTGATAAAAAAATAAAAAACAAATTTGTTGGTGAAACTATGCTGGCGAAATCACAAAACACTTGCAAAATAAATTTAGCATCTTTTTTTGTTAAAGTGCTACAAACTAAATAGATTTAAAAATGCGAAAACTTGAGGACTAAATATAAGTTTAAAGAGTTTATTGCACTACAGCTCGAGAAAAGTATTTATTTTAAGGAAAATAATAAATAACAAAATGCTTGTTAATACTGCACTACAAATCTGGCCACAACTTTTCTTATGTGGCAGTAAAAGTATTGAAGCAGATATTGTCAGCGCCATTAAAACTTAAGGGGTCATTATAATACAAACTGTTTAGCAGCAATAAATATAAAAAGATAACCAGTACTGCCATAAAATATTTGTTTTTTGAAAAAAAAGTTAATATTTTTACAGCCCTTGTCTAGAAACACAGAAGATTCATGGAAATAATTTCCTAAAAAGTTTTATCATGTAGGCCTAGATTTTTTGAATGATCTCTTTTATTAAATTTAAAAAGGGGATTAAACATATTTTTAAATATTTGCAGTGGTTTCGGTGTGCTTTAACAATTTATTTTTTTTCAAAACCTAAATTGAAAAAACCAGAAATCTTGCTGATTTAAATATTTATGTAGATTATGATGGCTTTAACAGTCACTGGAGCTTGTAGCTTGTTTGCTTGATATCACGACTCAAGAAAACTATTTCGGAAAAAGTTTTAAGCGTAGGAATGTCGAATGTGCTTCTTATAAGCTGTGGGAAACATAGTGACATCGGTTTATTAAATTATGAAATTGTTTTTCGTATAATCACAAAAGGCCAAGGGACGTTGATTACTCGCACAGTGGAGTTTTGAATGCCAAGTGTGGAAACTAGCTTGTGATGACTTTCCTTGTTACTTAAATTAGATTTTAATTACCTAAAGAGTTGTTCCGATCTTAATCAAAACATTGACAGAATATGAAGTGGCAGGGGGTAACCTCCGCACAAAGTATTTATTAATAGTGTTCTATTAATGAGAAGTTAAGTATTGTTAAATTTCTAGTAGTAATAAAAAAATAAATTCAATAACTATTTATTTTATTAGTAACTTTTTATAGATATATAGAGCGCATCTCCGGAAGACAATAAACATACATGTTTATATATATATTAAACCTGTTTTAATACATTCTTTAGTTAATTTGCAATTATCTCACTGCTTTGCAAGAACAGCTTAAAATAATAACTAATGAAAAGTGGGTAAACAGAATAAAATTTTTTATTTCTGGAAGAACCAAAATATAAAAAAATTTCATTCGACCACGTAACTGACAATCATCCTTAATCCGGGATATCATTTAAGTTTGAAGACCTTTAGTCCAACAAAATTCAAAATATTTATAAAAAAATTTTACCCACTTTGCTGCTTTCCAAATTCATTGGGAGTTAAAAGCCCCTAATTTTTTAATTCATAAACTCAGAAAATTTAAAATGTTGAAAAGTTCCTTTTGTTTGCTATGCTGATTCAAAACTGAATCTGGCTCCAAACCTTATATTTAATATCTTTAGAAACATAAAATCAAAAAAGCTTAATATATGTGAAAAAAACTTTTAGCCCACTACGCAAAATTTCGACCACATTCTAGATCAAGAGCGTTTAATTCCATATTTCTCGAATCATAGACCCAAATAATTTTTAAAAGTATCATTAATACAAAACAAGGTACCCCTTGATTATTTTAATTAATTTTGACTTCAATCTGAGTCAATTGCTTTTAAATTTATGTTTCAAGGCCCATAAGCTCAAAAAAAATTCAAAAAAGTTCCAAAAGTGCGAAAAATGCTATTTGTCCGCTTATTTGACTTTTGGTCTTAAAGGTATCCCTAAAACAGAAACAAAATATTAAGTAAAATTTTTTAAATTTAGTTTTTTCCATACAATAGTTTTTGCCATTATGCATTGCGTTTAACATAGTTAGGCTCTATGTTTTTTTGAGACCATTCGAACCCAATTTAAAAAACATGTTTTTATCAGAGTAAAAAAAACAATGAGCAGAAATCGTGTAATCAAAAACGAAATATTTAAAACAAATTTCTTAAACTTATTCGCGAATCAATTACACAGAAAGAAAACTCGCTTTCCAAAATCAAGAATTTTATTCTTGAATTTATCCAAAATCTTTCTTGAAATTTTTAAGTACGATCCTTTCTTTAATTTTCTTAAATTAAGCCTATTTGGATTGCTTCAACAAATCAAGCAGAAAAAAGCTTGTTGTTTTAATATACTATTTTACTATTTTATTTATTTATTTGAAAACAAAGTGTCTTGGTGGCTTAGAGGTAACGCGCTTGTGCTGCAGTGCAAAAGGGCCCTGGTTCGAATCTCAGCTTCGGTAAGTTCAAGAAATAAAATTTTTAATTGTAAATTTTAAGTGTCTATAAAATAAAAATAAAATATTATAAAATTCTTCTTCTTTAATAAAGCTCCATAAGTCAAAAAAATGACATTTGATTTTCGAATTAATCCCGTTTGCGGCTTAAATCAATCTTTTTTTTGGTAAAGTTGTGGCTAAAAGTAAGAAATCCATACTTACCGTACTTTTGACACCGCTATGTGTTGATTTAAATAAAGTTTTCTTAGATAATTTTTTGTGTGTAGTTAACATTCAAAGTCACGCGTACGTGTTTTAAGCTTGCATATATGAAATCAGTCGAACTTGGGATCAAATCAATCAATAATTAAAAGAAAAATATTATTGTTGACAAGTTTTATTGAAAAAAGTAAATTTGTATTGACACTTTTGGCATTTTGATAATTAAATAAAAAAATAACATGCTTTTTAAGGAATATATTACTAAATAGTTGTGTTCTTAAATATTTTAAGCCACAAGGAGAATTTTTGTATTTTCTTGTGATTAATAATTGGAGGCAATAGTTTTTATTAAACCCCACTTCTTACCGAAATCTGAGCCCAAATGTTTGATGAGGCTCTTCTTATTTGTTTTCTATGGCACTAGAATTTTTTTTTGAAAAAATCAAACAAAAAATTATATTTAACCTTTATAAGGTCTTTGGGTCAATTTTGACCCATTTTAGGAAAAAATGTTATTTTTTTCTGAAGATTACTGCATTTATTTTTTGATATTTTATGACTTTTATTTATTTACAAATCTAAACAGCGTTTAGAGATTTTTAAAGAAATATTTTTGCAAAAAAAAATATTTATTTAATTTTTTACACTTAAGGTCTTCGGGTCAAATTTGACCTAGAGTAAAAAGCTTGAGTTTCTGCACTGCTGAACAGCACATTGTGTGAAATAAATAAGCTTTAGTACCAATTTATTTCAATTTTCTTATATATTGAGCTTTGGCACCACTAAATTATAATGTATATGTCTCTTGTGCTCTCTTTGCACTAGTAGTAATGAAAACGGGGGATCCCCGGGATATTTTTTTACTTTTGCTCTACGAAACTAAGGTGTTGTTGTTGTTTTATAACGCTGTAATAGTTATCGTTCAACGAATAAACATGGGACAAATAAAATAAAACGTTTCAAAATTTAAATTGGGGTCTCTGTTTTTTCTTGTATACAAATGAATGGATAAAAATGCTTCGTCAGATAAGGAAGAAATTTGTGTAGAAAGTGAAGATCAACTGAAATATCCCGAGCTATCTGAGAGTTCTAGTGAAAATGAAAGTGAGATTGTGCCTCCTCAGGCAATGATAGTAAAACATGGTAAAATAAAATATTTCAAGGAACTTTTTATAAAAAGATATGAAAGAGTTGAAACAAAAAATATTGTCAGCATGTTACTGGGCTTCACCCGATATTCTTGTTCAAGAATTACAAAGGAAGAGATTTCCAGTTTTCAGTTCTTTTTCCCACCTCCCGTAATAAACATAATTTTGAAATATACCTATAATGAAGGTAAACGTGTTTATGGTAATGTTCGGGCTGATGTTGATGACACAGAATTTTTTGTTACCTAAAGTGTACAGGTAAAATAATGACATTTCTGAAAGTTTGGGGGATTCTAAGAAAGGTAGATCAATCTTTAGGGCAATCATGACACTGGAAAGATTTAAAAATCTTTCAAGAGTAATAAGATTTGACTTCAGGGATACTCGCAGTGAATGAAGAATTTTAAATAAGTTTGCACCAATTCGTGAATTGTGGAATCAACGGATTGACATATCAAAAAACCTTTACAATCCATCTCAAAGTGTTACTATTGATGAGCAGCTAGTCGTATTTAGAGGAAAATGTCTACTACGTTAATATATACCATCAAAACCAGCTAAATATGGTACAAAATTTTGGGTACTTTGCGATCGTGCTACAAGTTATGCCTGGAATTTTCAACCGTATACAGGCAAAAAAAGGAGATATAACTGAAAAAAAATAAGGTGTGCGTGCAGTTTTTGATTTGATTGTTCGTCTGAAAGGTCATAATTTGACTGCGGACATTTTTTTTATATCATGTCAATTGGGGAAATAGTTACTGGAAAAACAGATAACTTTAGTAGGAACTATATGTAAAAATTAATTATTACAAAAACTATTTGAAAATTTGAAGTGCATACTTTTATATATTTAAGGTACTCAAATGTTTGCCAAAAATTTATAAGAAAAATATACCTAACCTAAGGGTGCCCCGGTAGATCAGTGGCAAGTGCACGAGTCTACCAGTCTGGGGGTTGTGGGTTCGATTTCCACCAGAGACCCTGGTAAGTTTGCTTTATTTTCTATTCTTTCTTTCTTTCTCTCTTATCCTTCTCTAAATTTTCTTCTTTCCTTCCATCTCAACCTATTCTTTCTGCCTTTCCAGGTAACACAAAGGGACCGAATTAAGCGGACCCAAGTTAGATGTATCCTTTCCTTCAACGGCTGCCTGTTCTACCTTACCTACCTAACATATACTAAAAATATCTAGAAGTAATATCTAGACTTTAATAACACACATAAAACAAGAAAATGTTTACCTATATATGGAATTTTCTCTTTGGGTCAAATTTGACCCAAAGAACGTTAACGTAAGTAATTTTGAGGACCTTATGAAGGTTAAATTAAAAAATCTCTTATTCCACCTTTGTTTCTGATTAAAATATCAACTTTCATCAAGCAAACTTTAACCGTGATTCTTGAAGTAACTTTAATACAATGCATTAATATTCAAAATTAAGTGGAAATCTACGCAATATTGCAGAAAAATAAATGAAAAAAAAAACTTTCAGAAACTATTTATTTGTTTATTTATTCAGTCATTTTTTTCTTTTTTGTGTTTCCTGTTATTTTAAACTTAAGTTGTTCAATATTGCTGGTTTAGTTTTTATTTTGTGGTAAATAGCAAAAATTTATATTTATTGCCTCTAAAACGACCTTGATAAATTCTTTGTTCTGTGAAAATCTTAAATAAAGACGAAATAAGAGAAACGAAATTGCCGCAAGGAAAATAGGAAGTAAAAATATATTTGAGATTTCTTATTTAATCGATAGTCTTTTTCTGCTGTTTAAGTGGGCGACTTATGTGTAAGATTTTTTTTTTTCAACAATAATAAAAATGTGTTTATTTATACAAATATACTCTTACATACTTCTCATATAGTGGTAAGTTGGTATGTATGTAGATATGTGTGCATATACAGAAAATAAGTTTTTGGTTATACAAAATGTTTTAATTTTTGGATTAAGGGTAGCAGGGATATACAAACATGTGTAATAATGTAAAAATTTTATTATTAAGTATTTAAAAGAAGCATTTGTGTTAAAGAAAATTTATTCTAATAAAATGATTAATTAAAATTTGGGACATTTAATTTTAGTGTACATATTGTACATTGCTTGGTAAACAACATAAAAATTTTACGAGCATCCTTTCCTAATTCGGGTGCCACTGTAAAATTGTTGCCTTAAAAAATTCTTCTACGTTCTTTGAATAGCTCGAAAATTCTTCATGATATCAAATATAAATTTATCGCTTGTGATGTGCCTCTATTTTGCTTGATTTTTTTTTTTTGTAAAGTGATAAAATGAAAAATTCTTTCATTTGTTTGCTGTAAATATATTTCAATAATAATGTGGCTAAATTAAACCGACTGTTATCGGATTTTCTAAATAGTTAAGATAACTGAGATAACAAAAACAGCGATATCAGGCCTTGTGCTAAAGCACTCGCTAAAGATTTTTTCTAAAACAAAATTATCCTATTTGGAACACATACAGTCAGTTAAGCAGACGATTAAGTGGAAAAACAAAAAATAAATTTATTCAAATCATCGCTTTTATATCGTAAGGAAATTTAAATGGTAACATTTAAATAAAACAACCTTTTGGCGTTTTTTTTTATTGTTTTAAATAAAGATTCATTCAAACATTTAAGTAGAAGATTTCATTTAAAGTAGTTATTTCTGGTTGTCGCAAGGGGCTTTTTCAATACAAATGTATAAACATATTTGCATATATATAGGTAAGTATACGCAGGGTGTGCTAAAGCTTAAAGTAAGATTTTGTTTTTTTTTAAAGCTAGCAAAGCAAAAAAGTAAAAACAAAATCGGATAATGAGAAAAAGAAAATCACGGCAAAACTAAATCGAGACTTATATGAATAAGTGGCAAATTTTGGACTGACTGTACTGAAAATGTTTGCAAAAAATTTATTTTAAGTTTAAATAATTCGAGCTGAACTTGTACATTAACTCACTTTATAGGGCGTGATGGAGGTTGACTGAATTTTGGGGTAAGGCCGTTTTGCGAAATAAGAGTTTTTAATAGCCTAGACTCTTTGTTATAGAGACTATTTGTATCCACTACATGCAAATGCATGCATGTAGTTGATATAAATCTGCTGCTTCGTAAGCACAGATTTCAATATCTACTAAATTAAAGTATAAAATGGTGAAGATAAATAGGCATAAAGAGTAAAATTTGCATATATTCTCTACACAAAAAGGAAAAATATATTCTAAAATAAAAAATGTTACTCTTGAAATAATTCAAAATTTCACTTCAAACTTTTAAATTCGATCCATACTTACGATTGCTTAAATTAGGTCGATTCGGATAACTTTAAAAAAATCAAGCAAAACAACTGTTACTTTTTGCTTTTGAATAAATTTTATCAGTTTGAAAACAAAATATCTCGGTAGCCTAGATAGGTTGCAGTTCAAAAATTCCCACATTTAAATTCCAGAAAAAAATTTAAATTAAAACTCGTTAATATGTATAAAACAAAAAAGATATAAAAATTTTCTTCTTAATCCTGTTTGCGATTGAAACAATGTATTAAAGGTAACATAAAATGCAGTTTCAAACTTCAATCAATCCTTTTTTTAATTTAAAAGGCCAAAGTTAAGAAATTCGAGCTAAATAAATCGTAATTGGTTTGAGAAAAACAATACTTAGTTAAAAGAAATTCATACTCACCGTTTTTTTACACCACTTTGGCTTGATTAAGGTAAAGACCACTTATTTTTTGTGTGTATATACACTAAAAAAAATTATTACAATAACTGACTGCTAGTTATTTAGGAGGTATTTTGTAAAATTGTTTTTAAATAAATAATAATAAATTTTTTTAACCGGTTTAAAAGGCTTTTCAAGGCTTCAACTAAACAAAATGATAATTTTCAGTTAAAGTTATTTTTGTCAGTTATTTTTTTTTGGTAATATTTAACTTTGTTGTTATTTTTACTGATAGTTTGTGTTTTACTGTAAATGACAGAAAATCTAGTTAATTTTAGACGAATATGTAAGTTAATTTCTTGATGTCTGAATTTAAATAAAATATTTTGTTAATTTTTAATGAATATCTTGTTTGATGGTTTTTAAATGAATATCCAGTTATTTTAAATAGATTTCCAGCTGATTTTACCTTAATAATTTTTTTGAGTGTATTTGATAGAGAAGGAATAACCTTGCATTTTTAAAATATGCAAATCTGTACAGAAAATATAAAAAATACACGTTTTTTAATTTTAATAAAAATCACAAAAAAAATCAAAAAAACTATTAAGAATGAATTTTTTTTGGAGGCTTGTGGCATCAGTCTGGTTCAATAGACAAATTGAATTAAGACAAACTTTTTTTAGACTCAAAATCAAATCAAATAGAGAAAATGTGAAAAAATGCTTACATGTTAAGTTAGTTGGTTTTCGAGATTAATCAGGGTTCATAACCTAATCTTTAAAATTTAGAAAAGCTAAAAAATGCCGGCATTACGACATACACTACTTCAATAAAATTAAAAAAAAATTTTTTATAAATTTTCAAGTCCAGTTGAACAAAATTTTAATTAAATGCCTTTCCGGGACGTTTAATAACAAACGGAGTATTAAACAAAGTGTTATTTAATCCTTTGATCTATTGAAAAAAGTCTGCGTGATGCTAAAGTAATAGAATAGACATAATTCACAAGAATATAAAGGGGCTGACTTTGCAAGAGGTAGCTGCAGAATTCTGCAGAATCAAAAAGAAGTAGGCTTACATGGGTATGGCAGTAATAGTAACTTCAAGATAAGGAGCAACGACACCGCATTAACTCAAACAAATAATATCAGTAAAAATATCAAAATATCAATAAAGATAAAAGAAAATATTTCTGCATTGATGGAGCCTGTCGATATTAAATGAATTACGAGCTATATGAGTTGTTCATAGACATTGACACAATTAAGCGCATCAAATTACAATAGCTGCGCTGGCTAGGTAGTGTCATACGCATGGATGATAATGTCCTAGCGAGAAAAGAACTCAAATTTGATGCCGAAGAAAGACGCAAAAGGAGAAGTCCCAAGATTGGGTGGAAGGTTTAACCTTAAAAAGCTTGGTGCTGAAAACTGCAGGCAAAGCGCACTAAATTGGAGGGAATGGAAATCTATTCAGAGTCAAAACATTCCCCTAAAGAGTTGTTAAAAGCTATATTAATAAGCGCATAGGTAACACCAGACTTACTCAATACAATTTTTAATAAAACTTCTTTCATTACATTTTACATATGTGTCTAGGCAAAACCTGTAGGCTGTATTTCACGTTGTTGTATTAAATTGCATTTTAAATCATAGGATTCTTTAAAAACTCCAAAATTTTGTTTATTTTTGTTGATATATTTTTTTAAATATATTTATTAGTAATAAGAAAAAAATATTTATTTCTTTTTAAATTAATAATTAAATTTCAAATCCAAACCATTATCCGAATACTAAAAGAAACTTACACCCTTTAGTGTAAAGAGCTTTATTTTCCATTTCCTACGTTTATCACCTAAGCCCTTCAAAACAAAAATTTAAAAAAAAAAATTTCAAAAAAAAAATATAAAATAAAGAAAAACTAAAAAGAATTGTTATGCCTCTAGCAGCTTCTATTAATAAATACAAACTTTTTTATTCATCAATTCATGTCTTCCGTAAAAGCTTGAAAATGTCCATTTGTTGAATAAAATATAAAAAAAGTTTTATTTTGTTTTGTAAAAGCAACAAACAAATATTTTGATTTTCCCACTTTTATAAACCTTAAGGGAGATATAAGTTTTTATTTGGAAAGAGAAACACTTGTTACTTTTTTAATAATCAATTATTTTTCTTTTTATTTCTTTTTTAATAAAATTTATTTTAAATTTGTTTTTTGTTTGTGATAACTCACTGCTTGAAATTTTTTTAATAAATTTTTTATTTCAATAATAATTTTTTTTCACTCTTTTTTATTGTAAAATTTGTATTGAAAAAACTTTATGCATAACTATTTCACTGCAAAATTTTATTAAAAAAAAAATTTTTAATCTTTTTTTTTATTTGGTTTCTGTTGGCTGCATTTTACTCATATGTAGGTCAGTTAAGGTGACGTTAGAATGGGAATAACACACATTTTCGCTTAACGAGGCGGCACAAGAATATAACTTTTGAATAATTTTGGTATTCATTAGTTCCGTTTAATTTCCGTGGACAATAGTGGTTGTCTTAACGAAGTCTAACTACTGGCGGATTTCTGTTGTTATTTGCTTAAATTTTAATGCTGCTTTTGTTGTTGCTGACAAAGATGTTGATGCTGCCATAGTTTGGAACAATTAGTTGATACATTTTTATCTAAGAAAAATTTTTAATGTAAGAGAGAACTTGTAAGTAAAATAAGTATTGTTTAATACTCTCTTGCTATGTTAAAAAATTTCTTAGAGAACTGTTACATCTACGTTTGAATGTTTGTCTCTTGTAAGAGCACATCAATAAAAAAGTAAAAAGTTTACAAATAAAATTATTTAATCAAGGTTTATTAATTTGAGCAGTTCTGGTAGCAGTGGTATGTATGCACAATAATATTTATTTTTTTAACGCAAAAATTATAAGGACTTAGTAAAAGTGGCGAAGATACTTGCTGAGTTATGTGTGCTGGCTTCACCGGCCATTCTAAAACAGATTTTATAAGGTGGATGCATTGGGTTGATAGATTAGAAAGACCATAAAGAATAATTTTATTAATAAGAATATAGGCTTAAAACCTCTCCTTAAAGCCTGCACCTTCCTCAATATATTTAAAGTTATTTGTCGCAGCTTGTTGCTATAGCGGTATTTGAACAGATCAAGAAACAATTTTTTACAGAAGCTGATAGAAACTCCCCGTATCTTATATTTGGCCATCATATTCCCCATGTATCCACATGTACATATAAGGTGGCATGGATACCAAAGCGTATGAGTAATACAAAAATGTGAATATTACGTAAGGTGTTGTGGGATGAAAGGATAATTTAAGAGATTTCACCCAATCAAGTCAATATTTTATAAGTTAAAATTTACTATTATGTTAAAGTAAGTTTTTGTCAAATCACCTATTTTTTTACAATATTTCTTAATTTAGTATTATTTCACATTAAAAAAAAGCAGTTGAAGTTATAGAACGTTTTCTATGAACTAATAACGTGTTCTTCTCGGGGCTTTTTTTTTGATATTGTTAATATTAAGCGTAAGTAAAACGTACTTTAATATCTAAGATTTGTATTTTAAACATGTTAAGGTAAGTTAAGGATAGGAAGAGTGACAGGGACAAGAGCAACTTCTCATGCATCTGTACTTAAAGATTTTCTAATATGCTTGCCTGTCCTCTTTTTGTGAGGAAAAATCAATGGGAGTAAGTCTTACATTGCACACGTGTATGGGCAACTCCGGGATAGTTGTAAAGGTTTTATGCACAAATTTCAAAGAAATAAATAGTTATTGGGCGATTTTGCTGGATTTTAAAAGCGATTTTTCAGCAGATATTTCTGATAGTTTGAAACTACATGCTGCTCTATGCGACATAAATGTGCTCTTATTACTTATTTGAAAATTGTAAAAACTATCTTAACTCGAAAGGTCTATCTATGAACGATTTCTGAGTCATTTTTTTATGCAAAACTTAGCTTCAGGTCATATAAGACCTTTTATGAAAAAAACCGCATCAAAGTTAATAGAGATCTTGCAGAGAAGAAGAGAAAGAAAAATGTAATGTGTTCAAAAAATTATTTCAAAATGTATTAACATCTCACAGGGTGCCCCTCGTAGATCAGTGGTAAGGGCACGAGTCTACCAGTCTGGGGGGTTGCTTCATTTTCTTTCTTTCTTATCCTTCTCTAAATTTCTTCTTTCTTTCCTTCCATCTCAACCTATTCTATCTGCCTTTCTAGGTAACACAAAGGGACCGAATTAGGCGGACTCAAGTGAGCTGTATCCTTTCCTTCAACGGCTGCCTGTTCTTCCTAACCTAACCTTAACATCTCACATATACAAAGAAGATGTTGTTTAAAGGACCCTTCGAAGTCTTACAAGCTTTGAAGTTTGTTACCAGCTGTGTCAAAGTTGTTTGCAAAACTTATTAAAATCTTGCTGAAAACAACTAAAAAACAAAAACTATAACAACAATTTAAAATTTCCCAATTTCGCTTTGGATGACAACATAGGATCATCGAACCAACCCACGAATTGGCTCAGATTATAAGAAAAGCTTTAAAGAAAAAAAAATGTTGGTTTTGCATTTATAAATTTTTATGAAGCTATTGTATATTTAACTTTAAATAGAGTACGGCACAAGACCTTTCTAAGCAAACTGAAGCTGAACTTGACAGGAAAGCTCTATAGCATTTCAAAAAGTATATTCCCGTCAGCCAACTCATAGCAAAAATAAGATATCTCTTAAGGTTGTATTTAGCCAGCGCCCTTTAAGACAGCATACTGGGAAAAATTCTCTTTCCCCTTTTCAAAACAAATATGAAAAATAAGGAAAATTTACACCTTGAAATTGCTTGTGATACGGCTTTTTATGGACTCATTAATATCCTTAAGAGGACTGAAAGTAAATACGTTTACGTTATGAGGTGCAAAAAAACGAACAGAAACTTTACGCGAAAAATTGTTCTTATCAATTTTTATTTGAAACCACTAAGGTGAAATACCTTGACACATACCTTGATCGTTTCCTCACATGGAGGTCAAAGTTAACACAAATGAAACTTAAAGTCAGTTGGCTATGAATTTTTGCTCTACAATTTGATTTTGAAACCAATTTGATTATATGGAATAAGATTAAGAGATATGTCCATTACATCTAGCAGCGAGAAATTTAAGCATCTGCAAAACAAAATCCTATAAATTTCAATAGATGAATCTTGGTGTATTGAAACAACAAACTCTACAAATGTGTTAAAGTTCCGCTAGTTAATACGAACTTTTAAGCCGTGTAGACAATAATTTCAATAAGATGAAAATTCGTTTAAGCCCCCTCGTTTGAAGCATATCACAACATGGCGGACACACTTGTTTGTAAAAGAGGGATACTACTGTTCCTAAATAAAATCACTGGAATTGATAACATTCACTTTTAGGACATTAATTTAATCTAGCACTGAGTGGTTTCAAGTTTTGAATACTAATTTTTAGTTCACATTAATGAAAATTAATATATAAATTATATATATATATTAATATATTTAAGCTAAATAGTAAAGTCGATTATGAAAAAAACTACTTGAGTTATAAATGAAGTACGTTTTCTTTACAAGCATTACAAAAGTAGTTTTCACAATACATTTTATATTGCACTTATTCAGTGCACTCGGCAAGTGTTGACGGTATCTTCAAATAACAAAAACTCATTGTATTTTTTATTCACTACATGTTTGCATTTTTTATTTGTTGTTTGTACACAATTACTTTTTTATGACATCTTGACATCATTTATGATTTATAATCAGCTTTAACAGCTCTTAAAACATAGCGCATGTCCCTTTTTTATATTTTTTTTTCTCCCTCTCTTACTATGTAGAATTTTAAGCTCAATGATTATCTATGTATATGTATGTGGACTCATATCCGTTATACTGTATAAATATATGAATACACATACATATTTATGAATGTGCATATGCATATACTACAACATATATTTTTAGTATAAACAGAGTTTTATGCTAGAAGAAGCTGTATGATATTTCGTTAACAGCTTATAAAGCCTGCAGTCATTAGCCAACTGTATTTATAACAGAAGAGTAGAAATGAGGAAGAAAGAATGTCGTTTATGTAGTATTAATGCTTAAGTATGTATGTATGTGTACCAAAATATGTGATGGTGCTAAAGTAGTGAATGTTTTTGCTTGTGCAAGTATTGTGTCGTGCAAATAATAAGTCTGGTGTTAACTAGCTAAACTGCTGAAAAAGTCAATGGAGGATTATCTTTTGTTTTATTTATACTATACTTGATAAGCATGTGTTTGTACATATATATGCATGTTTTTTTTGTAAGATTGTTATACACATAAATATTGGTGTAGGTCTGCATATTTTTTGGTTATATTTTTGTTTCATTTATTTCTCTTTAAAGCTTTTACACATGTACCAACAGCTAAACATACATATTTAATTATTTGTTTTTATTCTATTGTTTTATGAATAGAAAAACAAAAACAAATTATGATTCTAAATGCGGATTGCACTTGTTTTTACAAAAGGGATCTGTTTGCTCGACTTTTTTGTACATCTTCTTTTGTTGTCTTATTTCTACATATTGTTATTTTTTGTACGTATTTTTCCTAATATCTCTTCCTTTTGTCTTAGGATCCCTAATGTTATTGTTTGTTTTACTTATACAAAAGAATTTTTTTTGATTTAGTACCTTAAGGGTCATTATGTGCTGTTTTGTTGAATGCTGCCCCTAGTTTTGTTTTAAAAAGGTAAACACTTACTTTTTTGGGTAAGAAATTAAAAGAATTAAAGTGAGCTCATTGTCTTATTAGTTTGTTGGTACTGAAAGGCTTTGGGATATGCTTTCTTATTTTTACTGATAATCGCGTGTAAGTTAAGGCCACATTGTTAAGTCTTATTAGTTTTGCATTAATACAAATCTCATATATACGAAATATTTTCGTATGAAGAGCGCTTGCCAAGCCGATGATATTTATTCTATTATTTTTTGGTATTTTTCAAGATTTGACAATCAAGTTAATGCTTTTATTTTTCATGCAATATCCTGGGGCGTATTTTGAAAATTTTTGAAAGGAGACTTCTTTTTCTGTATTCGGCACTAATAAACGCTTAAATTATTAGGTCATCAGCAGCTTTAGCAATCTATCGACTCTTGCTGTTTTATAATGTAAATCAGGTTATACTATTTTTATCTAACTCTGGCCACACGGTCTTCTTGGTTTTTTTATCCCCCCTCCCTACCCCTTCTACTGGATATCAACAGTTGTGTAAAATTTTCATTCATTCAAATGAAAATTGCGTTATGTTAATTTTAACATTTATGGTCATATGTATTAGTATGTAAATTATACATAAATCGTTGGTTTAATATAAAAAGGGCGTATTTTGAATTCTTAAAAATAGCGTTTTTGTTTATGTTAGTGAATAAATGCCAAGTTTATTACAAAGTTTTTTTTTTTTAATTTAAAAAATAATTTGCTTATTTATTTTTATTAAAAATTTTTATGTGGAAAATTTTACAAGTTTTACGAAACTTTTTTTTCCCCTATTCATTAACAAAAAAAATCGGGACAAGCTTTTTTTGTATTTTGCCACCGATATACAGACCCTTTGCTGTCATTTAATTTGTAAAAGCTAAGGAGTAATACATATTATTTCCATTAATAATCATTGTTTTTTCATTTAATTGCAAATTTGTTATCAATGCATAAAAGTTATGTATGTTTTTAAAACATAATACCCCAATTTTTAAATCCTAATTATTATGTTTAATTTTTAAAATTATTTAATATTATTAAACAATTAATTTTTAACCTGTTATGGTCATGTGTTAGAAATTAAAATTTAATTGCAAATTTATGCATGTAATTTTGTTTTTAACAGATATCGCAATTTGGCTTTTAATTTTTGAAAATACGAGTTTAAATACAAATGTAATTAGTTTTCGATTAGTAATCATATTTATATTTCAAACCAACTAATTGGTTCGACATTAAATATGGTATTTATATAAAAGAATCTGCAACGAATAAATAGGTAAATAAAAAGAGGTAGAAAGTGGTTTAAACTCTGTCTTTTTTAATGTGTACTCTTACGATTCAGCGTACACAAAGGTTTGGTTATATCTCACACAAAAAGGAAAACTTTTTATATATAAATTTATAATTTATAAATAACGTCATCGTGAGTTTAAGGTTTTTAAGGAAAAATAAAAAAAAATTTATAAAATATTGTTTTAAGGAAGTATAAAGAATGGCTTTAAAATTGGCATAACTTGATATTCCTCGACTATTATACAAATCATTCCTGATATTTTGTTCATAATTATCATCGCCATCGCGTTCCAATCAAATAATGTTTAAACACTTCCTTAAGGTAAACTGATTTAAACGCACAGACCTTATTTCTTTAAGTAACAAAACAAATAAGTTACTTAGTTAGTGAAAAATAGCCAGTCGAAAATTAAAAATTATGGCAAATTGTTGCGTAATTTAAATACCCTTTTGACTTTCTTCTTTGAGGCAATAAAATTAAAAGTTTACCTGATATAAGGCCAATAAATAATAAAAACTAATGGCTTATTTTCGTGGTCCTTAAAACCCCCTTTGCATTTGAGTTTCAAGCAACTTTAAGTTAAATAGAAAATAGTTCTTTTTGCCAATACTCACTACCAAACAAGGAGTGCTTACGTGAAAATTTTTCGGGTTTCAAAAACGCATTCCACTCGGCTAATGTCTAAAGGATAGACTTTTTCCAAATTTTCCTTTATTTAATAACAACAATTTATTTATAGTCTTAAATTTATATGCAAAGTTTCGACATTAAAATTTTTCCATTTCTTATTTTTACAATAAAATTGTTTTTAAGAATAAGTAAATACAGTGAAGATCGTTTTCATTATCCATAATAATTAAGGTGGGGTTACTAAAAGCTTATTTGGCAACTATGCCACAGATATGTGTCAAATAAGTGCTTAATAAGCCCACATTAATTTTAAGTGCTTAATAATCCTTCTTAATTTTTTTTATAAATAAAGGGGGTTATCCTTTAAGTACCCAGCTCTGAAAATACACTTAAAATATGCCTTAGAGGTTCTTTTCATCTGTTAAATCAAGAAACTTGCAGTTATCAATGGTGAATAGAGCTTTTTTGTGCCCGACCAACATTTATCTGTTAACCAACATACAATGATTCGTAAAGATAGAAGAAACTTCATCTCTCTTGAGTCTCATGTTTTGTAGATAGTTCACAAGAAAGTATTTAATCAAACCTTCATAGCTCTGACCCTTTTCCTTTAGTCCATTATTTCATTAAAGAACTAAATTAGGTACGAATATCAATCGCTCTTCAATATGTGGTTTATTTACATCTCCAAATTTAGTAACTTCCTTTAGGCATAACGCTTGTCAATAGGTTATTTGCACATATTGACGATTAAGAAGCAAGAAAAATGAAAAAAAAGAATTAATTGATGCCTTAAAATTTATTTACATGTTAGCCTAAAATTTGTAAGTAAATGCGTATGGGTTAAGCTCAGAAGCTACTTAAGTTCCTAGAATTGCAACTTAAAAAACACTGCAATTATTGGAAAGTTTTAAAGACTATTTGAGCCTAGTTTTTGGCAATAAATCCCAACTCTGATTAATCTGCCAGCTAAGGCCCTTCCTTTAATAAATTGTAGGGCATCTGGTTTTATTAGGGCTCAAAAAAAATTCGCAACTTAATTATCTAAACAATAGTATATATCTTGAGTTCTGTTTTAACTGTTTGCTTCATATTTTAAATTAAAAAAATTATTGATTTAAGCTCGAAATCGTACTTAAAGTAAGCTTAAAAAGATTATTTTAAGCCAAAATGAAAACAATTTTATTTATTAAAGGAATTTTATTTAAAAGGAGGTAATTTTTAAATGTTTTATATATATATTTTATCTAATATATTGTTTATAGTTAAAAAAATTTTTCTGAACTTTTCGCAGCTGAGATTTGAACCAGGGACTTCCCAAACTGCAAAACCATCGCGCTACGGAGAAACTTTGTTTTTTTTAATGTTTAACTACATTAACAAAAAACAAGTTTGATTTTTTTAAGTTATCCGATTATACTTGATTTTAGAAAGTCTAAGTACGGATCGTGTTAAAAAATTTTAAATGTGATTTCGGAATAAATTCAAGAATAAAAATCTTGATTTTAAAATGACCTTTTTCTTTCTGTGTAGGATCAGTATTGAAAATTTTGCAATAGTGGAGCCAAGCTACTACTTTAGCAATACAGACTTGCATAGACATGTATAAAGTCATTAGTCGGCTAAAATAGTTTTTGTAGATATAATTTTGCCGAAAACTCTATTTTCCGGCCTGTGACCAGTAGTTTAATAACAGGTTTATATGCAGGAAAGTGTAAGATTTTTGTATTAAACCATGAGAAAAACACATACTTACACAAACCCATTACACCCTCTACGCCTATAAATGTGTTCGTATAGTAATTATAACTTTGGCGGGGTAACATATGTTCAATATTAAAAACTGAACTTTTATGTCTGTTTATATTGTATTCTTTTTCTCAAAAGAAGTTGATTTTGCTTTGATTTATTTTGTTTTCTTTTATTATTGTTGTTTGTTTTGTATTAACTGCAAATGCCAAAATCGATTAACAAAAAAAGCAAAAGAAAGTTTCTAAAGACAAAAATTTTGTTTGTTTTATTTGGCTCAAGTTCATTATGAAATTTCTTTTCATAAAGAAAGTTTTAGTTTTCCTTTTGAAAATTTGATATAAAAAGCAACAAAAAAAGATAATGTTTTATCTTATGTTAAAGTATAAATGCAATCTTGGAATAGTATAAAAAAACACAACATAACATGCAATCAGTAACAAAATTAAATAAATGAAAACTTTGCTTTTATATAAGATGATATAATTATTAAAGGCTGATTAGTCATGAATATAGTGCAGAGAATTGGTATTGTATTATTGATATGCATAGTGCTTTTCAAATTGTTTTGCGACAAGCCTATTTAAGAACTTGTTATACCATTTACATAGTGATAAAGGTATGTATCGACTTGCCATTCCGTTTATACTTTCTATAATATTCATTTTAGACCACATAAAGTATATATATTCTGTATCCTTATAGATAGAGAAGTAGATTTGACCATGTCAATCTGTCTGTCTGTCCGTCAAGTTTGCGGACTCAAATCAACTTGCACAGAAAACGTTTTTTTATCAAACAATCAAAAATATTTCAAGGATAAGCGTTATCAAATATCAGAAAAATCGGTTTCTTATTCACTGAGATATGTATATGCGAAAACCGAAAATAACCCATTTTTAAGGAAAAAATTCGTGCATATATCCCTGTATATCTTAGTAAATACGACCTTTCTGGCCAAAAAACAGCGCATGGAAGACAGGGAGCTAAATTAGGGTAAATGTTTTTCAGATAAAATCAGAAAAAGAGGTTAAATTTTTTGAAATATTTCATGCGCTAAATCTAAGGAGCAATAACAGCTATAGAAATCAAATGTTTTACAAAATGTAATTAACAATAAAGTCTACATTCTGGAAAAAAATTTTTAGATACGAGCAGGGGAAGGGGCAGGCTCCATAAAAATTGCAAATTTTTATGAAATTTTTGATACGCTATATCTCAGAAACTATAACAGCTAACAATTTCAAACGTTCTACAAGAGTCAATTGGTCAATGGGGCCTATATTTTGGTGTAAAATTATTTGGTAAGGAGTAGGGTGAGAGGAAGCTACAACACAAAATTAAAATTTTTGGTAAATTTTCGATACGCTATATTTTGGAAGCTATAACAGCTGTCGACTTCAAATGTTGCAAGAAGTAATTGGAAAATTAGGCCTGCAGGAG
Organism: Melanophora roralis; assembly: GCA_963583895.1. Taxonomy (NCBI): domain Eukaryota; kingdom Metazoa; phylum Arthropoda; class Insecta; order Diptera; family Rhinophoridae; genus Melanophora; species Melanophora roralis. The sequence continues at coordinate 16,432,136 of OY757190.1, read as the reverse complement.
CAGGGGGAGCGGTAGGCCCTATACAAATGCACAATTTTTGCAAATGCCTACATTTTTAAAAGAAAATTATTTAACTAGGAGCTCGGGGAATGGAACGTTCCAAACAAATAAACTACCTTAAATAAAATTTAAATACGAGTAATGTCAAGAACTGTTAAAACTATCGGCCTTAAACTTTCTATCTGATATTTCTCTTGTATAAATATAAACGTTAAAATTTTCTAAAGTTTTTTATTTCCAAAACTAGGATTCCTATAGGCTTGAAACCCGAAATAGCTTGGGTAGATTAGATGGCTGGGTATATAAAAAGACCAATCTCGATGATATATATGATCCAGTGCAGCCATATATAGCGTTCTTACTTGTTAAGAAATTATTATTGCTATTTTTTATATATTTTAACAAAAACCATGAAAATTGATTTAAGAAAAATATTACATTAAAAAATAATATTAAGAGGATTTGAAGGAAACAAACAACGCAAGTTTAGCAGTTTTATGCTCAAAATTTTTAAAAAAGTGGAGGAAAAATTATTTTTTTGTATTTACGAGATAAAAATATACTGCAGTGAAGCATATTTGATTTGAAAAATTTGTGTTCATTGTTTTTAATGCTTAAAAAAGGATTTTCTTTTAAGGTATCTTTTATTTTTATTGAATTAGAGTGAAATGTATCATATATGTATAAGTTTATTATTACATATTTAAATTTAATATATATGTAAATTAAATCATATACACAAGACCTAAGATTTTGTTGATCACAATTAGTGTAAACCTTGCGTTTCTGTCATAAGCTTACACTATCTGCTGTTTATAATTGAGCCAATGGTGCTTATAAGATTAAAAAAAACTAAATATTACTATTTGTTTTACTAGGTAATAATAATTTTAAACTATTTATGGATTTGCAGTATTTTATTTTTTAAAAATTTTATTAAATATTTTTTATATAGAATAGTTTAAACATATTAAATCGATACTTAATGTGAACATTAAATTTATATAGTTAAAGCTAAAAGATTACTTTAATAAAACTAATTTCTTTTTTATTAGAAGAAATTATTATTTTCCGTTAATGTTGAAAGAAACTTTCAATTTGAAAAAAAGCTGATTTTTCTACCGCTACTAGCCGAGTAGAATGCATTTTCGAAAGCAGCTACGCAATTTCATCATCAGTACTCTTTGAACGGTAGTAGTGTATATGGTTGTAAACATCACCTATTTAACTTACATGTAACAGAGAAAAGTATACGGTATCAGTGTTTTCCTTCTGTTTTTATTTTGTAAGTTAGGACGAAGTTTATTTTTCATATAAACTATGCTTTTTTCCATTTAAAGTCTCTTTGGCAACACTTGACTAACGGACAAGCATTTGTCCATCTCTCAGATGGAACGAAACGCTTTTTTATTACTGTATATCATACAATAGGGGTAATCACTTTTTAATTTCTTTTTACAACCATATACACTACTACCGTTCAAAGAGTACTGATGATGAAATTGCGTAGCTGCTTTCGAAAATGCATTCTACTCGGCTAGTAGCGGTAGAAAAATCAGCTTTTTTTTCAAATTGAAAGTTTCTTTCAACATTAACGGAAAATAATAATTTCTTCTAATAAAAAAGAAATTATATGAACTAAAGCCAAACTAAAAATTAAAAATTTGTATTAAAAACAATTAGTTCAACAATAAATAAAAATTTAATAAAACTAGTTAAAAACAAGTAAGAGCGCTATATTCGGCTGTGCCGAATCTTATATACCCTTCACATTGGTCTTTAAATATACCCAGCCGAGTAATTTTGTACTGCAAATAATATAATAAAAAACCTTGTGCGAGTTTTAAAGCCCATAGAAAAAATAACTAAATTTTAACGTTCGTATGAATAATAGAAATAGATGAAGAAGATTTGAGGTCGAGAGTTTTAAAAGTTTTCGACATTATTCATATTTAAAGGTTAATAAAACTTATTAAATGTTCTATTCCCCCTGCTCTTCTCCAACTTTTTTTCCAAAATGTATGAATTTTTTGATTATTACTTTTTGTAGAATATTAAAAGTCGATAGCTGTTATAGTTTTCCAGAAGTAGCGTATCGAAAATTGTATAAAAATTGTTAATTTGTATGGGAGCTACCCCTTCTTCACCCCCCATCCGAAAATTTTTTTCTTCAGAGCGTAGCCCTTGATGTCCAATTACTTTTTGTAGAACATTTGAATTCGATATCTGCTATAGTTTCCGAGATATAGCGTATCGAATATTTCATAAAAATTGTTAATTTGTATGGGAGCTACCCCTTTTTTGCCCCCACTCAAAAAATTTTTTCTTTAAAGTGTAGATTTTTGCGTACAATCACTTTTTGTAGAACATTTTAAGTCGATATCTGTTATAGTTTCCGAGATATAGCGTATCGAATATTTTATAACAATTGTCGATTTGTATGGGAGCTACCCCTTTTTTTGCCCCCACTCAAAAAATTTTTTCTTTAGAGTCTGGATCTTTGCGTACAATCACTTTTTGTAGAACATTTTAAGTCGATATCTGTTATAGTTTTCGAGATATAGCGTATCGAATATTTTATAACAATTGTCGATTTGTATGGGAGCTACCCCTTTTTTTGCCCCCACTCAAAAAATTTTTTCTTTAAAGTCTGGATCTTTGCTTACAATCACTTTTTGTAGAACATTTTAAGTCGATATCTGTTATAGTTTCCGAGATATAGCGTATCGAATATTTTATAACAATTGTCGATTTGTATGGGAGCTACCCCTTTTTTTGCCCCCACTCAAAAAATTTTTTCTTTTAAGTCTAGATCTTTGCTTACAATCACTTTTTGTAGAACATTTTAAGTCGATATCTGTTATAGTTTCCGAGATATAGCGTATCGAATATTTTATAACAATTGTCGATTTGTATGGGAGCTACCCCTGATTTTGCCCCCACTCAAAAAATTTTTTCTTTCAAATGTAGATCTTTGCGTACAATCACTTTTTGTAGAACATTTTAAGTCGATATCTGTTATAGTTTTCGAGATATAGCGTATCGAATATTTTATAACAATTGTCGATTTGTATGGGAGCAACCCCTTTTTTTGCCCCTACTCAAAAAATTTTTTCTTTATAGTCTGGATCTTTGCGTACAATCACTTTTTGTAGAACATTTTAAGTCGATATCTGTTATAGTTTCCGAGATATAGCGTATCGAATATTTTATAACAATTGTCGATTTGTATGGGAGCTACCCCTTTTTTTGCCCCCACTCAAAAAATTTTTTCTTTCAAATGTAGATCTTTGCGTACAATCACTTTTTGTAGAACATTTTAAGTCGATATCTGTTATAGTTTCCGAGATATAGCGTATCGAATATTTTATAACAATTGTCGATTTGTATGGGAGCTACCCCTTTTTTTGCCCCCACTCAAAAAATTTTTTCTTAAAAGTTTGGATCTTTGCGTACAATCACTTTTTGTAGAACATTTTAAGTCGATATCTGTTATAGTTTCCGAGATATAGCGTATCGAATATTTTATAACAATTGTCGATTTGTATGGGAGCTACCCCTTTTTTTGCCCCCACTCAAAAAATGTTTTCTTTAAAGTCTGGATCTTTGCGTACAATCACTTTTTGTAGAACATTTTAAGTCGATATCTGTTATAGTTTCCGAGATATAGCGTATCGAATATTTTATAACAATTGTCGATTTGTATGGGAGCTACCCCTTTTTTTGCCCCCACTCAAAAAATTTTTTCTTTATAGTCTGGATCTTTGCGTACAATCACTTTTTGTAGAACATTTTAAGTCGATATCTGTTATAGTTTCCGAGATAAAGCGTATCGAATATTTCATAAAAATTGTTAATTTGTATGGGAGCTACCCCTTTTTTTGCCCCCACTCAAAAAATTTTTTCTTTAAAGTGTAGATCTTTGCGTACAATCACTTTTTGTGGAACATTTCAAGTCGATAGCTGTTATAGTTTACGAGATATAGCGCATAAAATATTTTACCACATTTGTGCAATTGTAGGAAAAATACCCTTTCCCCTGGTCCTATCTGAAAAAAATTTTTCCATTATTTAGGTCCCTTCTTTAGGAGTATCCGTGCCAAGTTTTGTGGCAAGAATGACTATACTTACTGAGATATATAGGGATATATGCACGGATTTTGTCCTAAAAAAAATGGGTTACTCTGGGTTTTCGCTAATATCTCGGTCAATAGTGAACCGATTTTGCTGATTTTAAATAGCGATTGTTAGCGGGATATTTCTGATCGTTTGACACCATTAACTGGCCTGTGTCTTTTTATTTGACTCCGGAAACTTGATTTCAACAGACGGACAGACGGACAGACGGACAGACGGACAGACGGACAGACGGACAGACGGATAGACGGACAGACGGACAGACGGACAGACGGACAGACGGACAACGCTAAATCGGCTTCCCTATCTATAAGGATTCAGAATATATATACTTTATGGGGTCGCAAATGAATAATAAAGAAATTACAAACGGAATGACAAAGTGATATATACCCTATCACTATGTGAAGGGTATAAAAAAACAATTTTTAATTTAAATTTTAGAAATATCAAAATAAAAAAAATGCACGTCAACTGATTTAAAAATTTTAACGTAAAAATTCTCCATGAAATACGTAAAAACTTCAAAAGAGAATTTTAAATAATTTCGTGGAAAAAAAATCCATCGTGTAAATCTGGAATTAAACACTAATTTAAGAAATCCACACAAATTTCAAAAGAAAATTTTTCGATTATCGTTTTCATCAAAATTAATTAAGCTTTTCGTTTGAAACCACTGAAATATTGGAATTATCTTGAGTTCTAACAAAGAATACAAAAGTTTAATTTTAACTTTAAAATATAAAAACGTAAAATATATTTTTGAAGGTCAAAAACTACAGACTCTTGCTTAAAAAGATTTTGTTATAAAAATTATTTTATGTAACCAAAACAAGGTTATTTAAATGTTTAATATCAATCTTAATAATAAGGTTCTTTATTCAAAAAGTTAGAAAATTAAAAATTATGTCAATTAATTTATTTTTTTTTACATATTTTAAAAGATTAATATATTGTGTTTTCTAAATGAGAGTCGTTAGGCTTTCTTTTTATTTTCATAAATTATATTATGATTTCTTATAAAAGGTATAGCAGATACAGTTTCTTAAAAGGACATAAAATTTACCATTATCCTGTAGACTGTCATTTATTAATGCTTAAATAAAATACGAAGATTAAGAAAATTACTATAAAGTCTTAATGTAATAATTTTAAGGCTGGAAAAAAGAAACCCTAATTAAATCAAATTTTTTTATTTTTTTTTTACTCTTTCAAATTATGTGTTTATATATATTAAAAAAAATATTGTAACTGTATTGGGTCTATGAAAAATGTTTGGGACCGAGTCCACAGCTTGATTAAACGGTAACTGGCTTCTTGGCTTAAGCAACTTAACACAAGTTAACAAAAAAGAGTAAAAACAAACAAGATAGATTAAAGTAAAATATGTCTTAAACAAAAAATTTTGTTTAAGAAACATATATTCAAAACAAAAACTTATTAGTAACTCCTTCACTTTTCTTCTATTGCTTTTTTATAGGTATGTATGTAATTGGCTATTTAAGCTGAATTGTTGTCTCCTTTAAATACATTTTTTTTATATATTTGTTTTATATAAATTTAAAATATCAAAAGAAAGATAAGAAAATTTAAAAATTTTTTTTGATTGTTATTATAGATGACAGATTCCTTGTGGCATTGTGTATTTAAAAATAACTTTAAATAAATGACTTAAATTATTTAAAGAAAATTTAAGCCATTTTCCTTAGGGATTGCAAAGTTGAAGGCTCAGGTTTTAGCAAACTGCACTTTAATATCCTTGTAGCCAAAATCTACGCAGACAATCAAAACTAAAATTAATTATTTTGAATTATTTTCCTTTATTTATTAAGTTTTCTCTTTTTTAATTTAAAAAAGTTTAAATTTGTTTTTAACTAAGCCCCAAATCTTAATATATTTTTAACCCATTTACATAAAAACTACTTATAATTATTTTGTATGTTATGGTCTACTAAACTTGGCATTCCACTGTTGTTTTGCTTTGTAATTGTAAAATAATTAATATTTCGGAGAATAAGCAGTAGCGAAGGAAGACTTAAAACTTTAAGAAAGACTAATAGATTAAAAACAATTACAATTAAATTTGAATCGTAAATGATTAATTACATTGCGTTAGTAAAATATTGTTGAAGTTTAAACAAAATATATAAATAATTAGGAAAAGTTAATTACTATTTATAAAGGGTGTCCCAAAATTAAAACAAAATATGTATTTTTATGAATTATTAATTTATGGTAAAATTATATATGTATGTTAAAAAAAAGAAGGACAACTCTCCTTTTCCTTGTTCTATTTGTTCTTCTCCTGAGTTGATGAACTACAACCTTACTAGCTTCTTCAAAATCTTACAATCTTATAAACATAAAGACCCTAAAGAGGCTTCGAACCAACTGCAACAACATGTAACCCAAGTTAATAATAAATGAACAAAAATGTACACACGTAACTTTAACTTTACGCAAAGAAACGTGCTCCCCAATCACTATTAACAACCATATGGTGCCTCAACGAGCCAAGACAAAATATCTTGGTATTCACTTGGATCGCCGCCTCACATGGAAGCCTCATATAGATGCGAAGCTTACTCAAATGAAACTTAAAGCTGCTCAAATCCACTGGCTAATTGGTAGAAACTCTGTGCTACGTCTACGGTATACAATTATGGGGCACTGCTTCCGCCTCTAACATAGAAAAAATACATCGTCGTCAAAACAAAATTCTAAGAATGATAACTGGTGCTCCTTGGTATATTTACAACAGCAACATACACAAGGATCTAGAAGTTCCGCTAGTAAAAAGCTATGTGGACGAGTATTTAAAGAAGCTTGAACATACCCAAATTCGCTCGCTCGAAGCATCCTGCAACATAGTGGGCACACCCGCATAAGAAGAAGGGATGCTATTGCTCTTAGATGAAACCTTTGATATTAGTTATTTTATTTTGTGAACTTAAATTTTAGTCTGGTACTGACTGGACTATTATTAATTACTTAGTTTTAAGATTTGATTGCTTATTGTTAGTTCGCTTAAGCGAAGATTCAAAAATAAAATATATGAAAAAAAATAAACAGTAATAGTTTCAAAAACTTAAGCAATTTTCTTCTAACATAAATCTTTCTCTGGAAGATTCTAGTTTTCTTTAATAATTTTTTTATCCAAAATAAGACAGGTAAAAGGAAAAATTTTTTTAATTTAAATTTCAATGCTAAGGTTTCTTATTATTTATGATAAATTGGATGTATAATCCAATTGAATTTTTAAAAAAATTTTTTACTTATTTGAAAAAACCTTGGCGAAAAAAATAATTATACCTTTCATAATTGTATTAACGTTTTCTTAAATGAAGGCCAAGATATTAGAGTTAATCCAACAAAATTTTGAGGCTTTGTTTTTTCAAAATATATGACATAAAATATTCTTTAAATCAACTCAACAGTTGTTTGAAACTTTTTTGAATTTCCTTTTCCCTTTAAATAAACTAATTTAAAATTGATATTAAGCCCTGAATAATATTTGAAATTGTTGAAAAAAAAACTAAATTAATTCATACCGATTTCATGAGTGCATGTGTATTTGATGAAATAAATTAAAATTTGTGAACTGAAATGTTCCGATTTAAAAAAAGTACTGATTCCAGTCAATTTTTAAAAATTTTTGATATTTTCAAAAACCATTTTTAATATTAATTTTTAGGCTCAAGTTCAATGCTTACTAAATTTTTATTATTTTGCAAATGAGGTATTTTAGTTTTTTTACTCTTTTAGCGTTAGTTAAGAAAGGAAAAATTCTGTATTGAAAAAACGTGTTTATATTTACCGAGTAGAAGGCATTTTCGAAAACAGCTACGATTTTCATCACCAGTACTCTTTGTGTGGTTGTAGGTTAATATATTTGGTTGTAAACTGCAGCCGTTTAAATTGAAACACGTTTTTTCAATACAAAATTTTTCCTTTCTTAACTAACGCTAAAAGAGTAAAAAAACTAAAATACCTCATTTGCAAAATAATAAAAATTTAGTAAGCATTGAACTTGAGCCTAAAAATTTAAATTAAAAATTGTCTTAAAAAAAATAATTCAAAATAATTCAACTATACATAATTAAACGTATTTTCAAAAATTTTTCTCAAAAATTTATAAAATTAAAGCAAAACTAAACAACTGGTGTTTTTCGATTGCTATAATTGACGGTGGTTTTTACCATAACAACTAAAGAGTGTACTAACTTCGACCTAAAAATAAATGGTCTCCCTAAGAATAATAGTAGTCAGAATGACTGATATAATTCTTTCCAGATATAAATTGGTTGGAGCTAGGTATAGCAGAAACCTTTTTAAAAAATTTTAAGCCCTAATGTTTCATATGTAAGATCTCCTTTTTTACTGCTTTCTGTTTTGAATTTCAGCATACATATATTATATTACACATTGCAAAAAAACCATGTAAAAAATATTTTTTGAAGCAAAAATCTAATAAAATGCTCTTTGTTGAACATAAAATATTTATTGATATCAAAATGAACGAATAAATTTATTATTTTAGTCTAAAATTGAACAAGAATTGAAATTGTTTTTAAACCATTATTTTATTTTTTTAATATTTAATATTTATTCTTTTATCTATACTGGCCAGCTTTTCGTTGATAAAAATGTAGTTTTAAAGAATAATACTTTGTGGCTATTTCTTTTTAGTCTGCTTCCTGTTCTGCATGATTTCTTAAGAAAATCATGAATAATAATAAATAAGGAAAAGCAAAGTATTAAAAAAATATCAGCTGCAATAGTCTTACATACTAAAATATTTTTTTAAGTTTTTGTTAAATTTTGCTGAAAATATTTTCCACTTAAAGAAATTTTGACAAACGATATATTAATAACTTTTCGTGCACTACAGCACAGGAAGTGCTTTTTTAAAAACATAAAAGATATTTGTATACTATTGACTCTCATTTTTAAGGCTTGCTAAAGATTGATTTTAAGAAAAATATTTAGCATGTTTAGGCGCACAAACATTTTTAAGGTCAGAAAAATTTAAAAATTTACTCTACTTAAGCCGTTTATTAAAAATATTTTTAATTTTTGAATTTTCTTTATAGTTTATCAAGCTAATTGCTTTAATTTTATCGTGATAAAATTTTTTATCGAAAAAACAAAAATTTTATTTTTCCGACACTAGCCGAGTGGAATGCATTTTCTAAGTCCATTAAAACTCCTCATTAGTACTCTTTGTTTGGTACTGAGCATTGGTTACAAATACCTTATATTTTATTCTCTCATGGCAATACTTTTTTTGATTTATTCTAAAAAAAAACTACTTTTAATTGTGTAAAAAGGTTTATATTTATAGAACGTAAAATGACAATATAAAAAATGTTTATGAGAACAACACTTAAGAGGATTTGAAATATTTGTTTCATATTCGATAAAGTTATTAAGACAAATAAGCCGTAATATGTTGTTTAAGGATATTGAAAGGATATAATATATTATGAGGTTTATTACTATTATTGAAAATAGTAGTGGCCAGGAAAAAAATCTGTAAGCTGCTAACAAATATAAAAGTTAATAAATCGGCTTAAGTTTTATTAATTCAATTTTAATTTCGTTTATACGCAAGTAAGGAATATTTTATTAAATATGCGAGTGGTCAGTTTAAGTATGCGAATTGTGGAAAATCTTTAAATGAAAAAAAAACCAAAACAATTGCATGAATAAATCGATTGAAATAAAAGTGTCAATAAATATTATATTATTTCAATTAAAGAGTTAAATTATTTAATTGCTGCTTTTAAAAAAGGAGTTAAGCTTATTAAAAAGCTTATATATTTTTTGCAGGACAAAGGAATGAATTTAATATTATACAAAATAATGCATGCATACAGTCATGTGCAAGAGTATGTATATATATATGTTTGCATATAACGTATTAAATGAAAAACAGTCACAACGCAAAATCATGACTTTTCAAGACTGCCATTTCCGCAACAAAAAAATTTTGTTCGTTTTTATTTAAGATTTCATCCGGAGAATGGCTTAAAGAAATGACTCTTGTTTTAGGTTGTAACTATTTTTGATTTAGTGCTTGATGCTTAATCTCCCCGCAACTAGTGTCATAGTATATTACGTAAGTATTTTGTCGCAAAGTTATAAGTGCAGGCGGTTGGCTTAACTATGTAACACAATACCACTTACAGCATTGCAATAACATTCCAAGCATATTTGAATCAACTTTATCAAGTTTTTTCACACAATGAATTGTAAACACAAGCCTCAAACGTTCTTACACATATAAGTTAAATTTTAAATCTACAAGTATTTATGTATCACTTCGATTGAGAATTTCATGTAATCATATTGTTATAAGACCACATGAACTATGTGGTTATAAGCATATAAAACGAGAATATTAAATCAATAAATTAAATAATATGCGACAGTTAAGGTACTGAACTTGTTTGCCAATTCAAAGTAAATTTGCAATAAGTTAGTTGCTAAATGCGGTATCGATATTGCCAGCTCATTTGTGCCAACTTTGCATCTACATACATACATACAAATTATTGAGAAACTTTATGGCGATTAATGAGAATTGGGAGGCACTTTTCTTTGCGTAAAGTGAAAGTTACGTGGTTGCATATTTGTTCATTTATTTTTATTCCTTTTAATTTTTCCCACATCTCTTCTTGAGTAACATGATGCTGCAGTTGGTTTGACACCTTCATACCGTATTCCATAGTACTTTAAAGTGCATTTAAACTGTCTTTAAGCCTATCTGCTGTATAAAGCAGGTAAAAAATTAAGGTACGTCCGCCCTTTTTAGCTGTGGAAAGCTTAGATTATTTCCTTCTGTGATCGCAGGTACCTGTGCAATTGTTTGATGCTATGATGTTGACTTGTTAAGTCATAATGGTGATTTGAAATGCAGTTGTTAGGTCAGCTTGTTTTAAACAATTCTTCGAACAATCCAGGCAGAGCTTATAATATTTATATAGGCCTGTAAGTCTCTACCTTTCAAGGGTCCTTTTTATTAGGAATCATCTTCATTAGTTAACTTTTTATATTGGCAAAAAATCTTTAAGCCATAGTATTGCATTTCAAGTAAAACCAATTAAAAATTTTGCTACCTCGTACACTCTTAAGCATTTTGTGACTTATTTGATAAATTTTAAGTAGTTAAAATCAATTTTGAGTAACTAAAATCCTCTGCAATATCTACAAATTGGGAAAGTATTTCCCTAGAACGCCTATCAAAAACAGGTGGCAATTCACTCATACCAGTACATGTGATGGAATGGATTACATTTTTAAGTAATTTGCAAAAGGGTAAAATTTTTTAAATAATTTTTTACCCAGGACCCTCTCGGACTACGATGTGGTTGCTTGCAATAACGTGCACTTTAAGATTTTAAGATGATCACTGTAGAGTACAAATTGTCTGAGAAATCATTTTTGGGCTTTTAAAGTGTTTCTTAAGTGATGCATAATAGCATACCTCCGTAAAATAATTTAGTTGTTTTGTACATTCTTTCGGCACAGCTTTAAGTAGCTGTGCTTCTGCCATTCTCTTCGAGATCTTTTTTTTAATAAAATCTATTAAAATCTATTAGCAGTCTGGTGTTGGGAAGAAAAATCATTTCCTGAGGTTTTTTCAGTGTGTTCATATAGGCTACCTACACAAACATCGACGGCTTCCGAATTTTTTTCGCTCTTGGTTTTCCGAAAACTAGGTGGCTGATTTAATTTCTATATTGCAACCAATTAATTTATTTTGAAAAGCAAAAATCACTAGATGCAGCTTAGTGGGGACTGCAATAAAGATTATTGCATATTTTGTAATCTAAAAGTAGATCTAAGGAGATTGAGCTTCAACAAGTTTTTTGGTGCGAAATAAACCAACGAAATGAGGAAACTCATTAGATAACTGGAAGAAACCTTGTGATTCGTCTCTAATGTGTACAACAGCTCGATTTTAAAACCAATTTGATTGTACGGAATATAAATATGGTTTACTTCTTCCACCTTTAACAATAACTCAACGGTGCCAAAGCAAAATTCTAAAATGATAGTTGGTGCTACTTGGTACATTTTTAACAGCAGCATCCACAAGTTAAATCCAATATCCTTACCTACATAGACAAATGTCTAAATATGTATGAATTTTTGCATATTTGAGAACTTAAAGCCTAGTCTTGCACTGGCTAGATTAATATTGATTATTTAGTTTAGAGATTTAAATAATTATTGTTAACTTGAAGCGCAAAGATTCAATAATAAAAATATGAAAAAATAGAACCAGTTGTCTTAACTAAACACACACTTAAGGTTAAAAGGCAATATGACTCTAAGTTTAAGCTTTTATATATTAAATTTGTTATTTTGTCTCCGGTGAGTTGACTTTGTTTTTATTTATGTTAATTTGATCTACATTATATTTTTTATATTTTTCCTTTATTCAAATTGCAAATCTTTTCAAAATCATATTTAAATTTTAGCTAAAAAGTCACATTTGCAAAAAGTATCTTACTTGACAGTTTAAAAAAGATTAAGAACAAAATACTTACCTTAGGATGTATTTATTTTGGATTGACAAGAATATTATTTACATAAAAACATATATTTCTTTACTCAATCTAAAAATTTGAGAAATAAATGCTTGACTGTTTTAAAGTACATATAATTATATGAATGAATTTTTTTTCTTTTTTCTGGTAGAATGCGTACGATTGTTGGTTGTGTTTTATTTTATTGTGCTTGTTCTTATTTCGTTTTTGTTTTACCAACATGGAAATACATGTATGTATATGTCTGTGTATAATAACCATAAAGTCACTTGTTGTATGTTTGTAAATGCATGTTTGTTTCTGGCTTTTGATACATACTTTCATGCATGCTGTTTCCTAAAGGAGAAAAATACAAAATTTAACTAAAATGGGCCTTCCTCATTTTAAGGGTATTTGTTTTGTTTTTGATGAAAATAATTTTGAAAAATTAGGGGTAAAGACAGTTGTAAAATTAAAGTAAAAAATTCAAATTAAGGCACAAACAAAAAAGGTATTTTTATTAAATTTAAAGAACCTTAAAATTTAAAGAGTTAAACCTTTTCTAGTTTACTCTATACCCCAATTTACTTTATGTTAAGTACAAGTGCAAGGTTTTCAGGTAAACGCCAAATGTGGGAGTAAACAAGTAAAATTATATTTGATGACCACTATATTTTTTTAAAATATTATGTTTTCCTTAGTACTCGTACAAGACCAGTCGAAATTAAAAGTTCTATGGATAATTTATTTTTTTTTAAATTTTAAATATTTTTAAAGTCTGTTTTATTTATTGTACTTGGTAAAGAATTTTCTGAGATTATTAAAAAGTCTATCAAAAGACTAATAATTAAATTATTTTTGATGTATGTAGGTTGCCATATTTTTTTTGGGACTTTCAAGAGCGATTATCCATGAAATTTTAAAAAGTTATCTGAAGGTTTATTCTTGAAAAATTCAAATCATTCAAGAGCTTAAAAAAAACTTTGATTTACGCAAAAATTTTGTGAAACGATGTTGGAACAATGAGGCTCATTTCCTTTAAACGGCCACAACAACAAGCAAAGCTGCAGTTACTGGTCTCCAAAAACCCCCGCAACTCTCGACTAAAATATCAGAGAACTATTGCAATGCCCCAGCGTAACTGTTTGGTGTACCATATCCAAGCATGAGAACATTATGGTCCATTTCTTTTTGTTAAATTCTGGAGGCCAGGCGAAAGAAAAATATTCCTCTAGAAATCAGCTCAAATGAATCAAATTTACCTAAGCGTGTGGCCCAGAAAACATATTCCTTAAAAAATAAAAATATCATTTTCACGCTATCGTCCAATGCTCTTAATGAGATTTTTAGTCAATTATTACGCTTTTTATTTAAATTTGAAAATATAAATCTTCCAACAGAATTCCTGTACCAATCATTCGTAAGATTTTGTTTTGACAAAGATAAATTTTTCTTATGTTGAAAGCACAGATAATTCCTCACAACTGTGTTCAATGGCCCTGAGTTGTTTAAAAATTCAAGTTGAATGATAAAAATTTGCAATTCAGACAAAACCTTGAGTTTTTTGCAATTAACGTGACTTTATTTTGAGGTTACGCTACAGGTGAATGTTAATGTATTTCAACTCAAAGCATTCAAGCCGGAAGTTTTCAATAAGCATTCAAGAGTATAATTTTCAGCAAAAACAGAAAGATATGTGGGCGCAATTTTTTTATCATCTTAAAGAACATGAATATGTTGATAGTTGGGGGTCTTCTAATGATCTTAATCAAGAGATATATAGAAATGAAATATAAAAAGTAAATATTAACGTGTGGGTCTGCTGCATACAACACCTACAAAATTTGCCGCAAAATACTTTGAAGTAGGCCATTTAAGTTTTAATTTGGTTGCATACAATTATGCCATATTTTGCTACTCTTTCTTTTACAACTTTTGGTATTGTTTGGTGATATTGTGTTTTTATCTTAACCCACATTGGTAGCTGGTAACATAAATTATATATCATTGTTTTGCTAAGAACATCCAAGTGTTACCTCTCGTAATATGCTTTTGACTATACATATATCTATTACATATCATTATGTTACCATATTGCTTAGAAGAGGACGCACTGGCTACTAAATTAAATACAAATTTATACAATTATTTCTACTCAATTACTATTGCCTTCTAGTATCAGTGAGTAATGAAAATCTATTTATATAAATGGATTTACATAAATTAAATCTCAAATATATATTAATGTAAATGACGATACATTAGATTATTTTTAAACACAACAATTTAAGTCCAGATGGTTTTCAATGTCTTTTCCCTTTTTTGTTTATGCTTCGTTTGGCATTCTTATATATGGGCCATTTTTAGTTCGAGTATATGTTTGTGTTTGCTTTTATTTAGCTTCACCAAGGTTCTTGTGATACTAAAGAATAATTGTACTGTGTCTATATTTTTTTTTTTAAATTTTGAATTTTTTTTAAAATTTTGTTTTTGAGTTTTAAAGTCCATTTAAAAATATGTTATGTGTTTGTTTGGGAAGCGTTTTACTTATTCAACCTTTTTTTATACCTGTTCTGACTGCTAGTAATAAATTTTGATGAAGTAACACTCAACACTATTTTGAAAGTATTATGTAAGTTTCGAATATGTTTGTTAAGTTCCAATAAATCATTATATACAATTTATCAAAATATAAGTATTTTATTTTATGCATTATTCGTATATGATAAGCTTAAGATTAAATTTAAAAGATATGATCAATACTCAATCCTTTTTTGGTAAGAAGCCTTCTAAATTACCCAGAAATATAAAACAAGTTCGGGGTACTCTTTTAAAAAAGTAAGCATTAACAATACTCATACTTTTGGCAACAACGAAAAAATTATTAACAATTGTAATTAATATATTTTTTATATTTTTGTAATATTAGTTTTATGTAATTGTAAACGGGATATTGGTTTGGAAAGTAATACTTAAAAAAATTAAATCAGCCAAGTTTTCTAATTGTCTTCTTAAAAACTGTAAAAACAAAAGATAAGAATAAGAAAGAAAATTTAAATTTTGGCATCCCCAAAATGATTTTTTAAAGTGGACGTGGGACTCTATTTCTCATGGCAAAAACTATCAAAAATTTATGGCACAATATCAGCAAATTTTTGTCTTTACAAATCCCCCTACCCTACTATATATGTTTTTTGTATACAAAAAAAAAACTATTCTGTAATCTTTACCTTAATTCAAAATCATTTTTATTCAATCATAAGTTACAAGGTAAGTTTGTATGAAACGATAAATAACAAAAAAATTATTTTCCTTCTTCATATAGTATTTAATTGTTTGGATTTTTTTAAGCAAACCAGTGCTTATTTTCCTTATTGCAAACGACCGAGTGCTTTTGTTTGAAAACAATTTTGTTTTAAATAAGGTTTTGAGAAAAATCTATATAAGATTTTAATAGTTTTTGCTCTTTTTTTCACCTTAAAAAATTTGCTTAAAGTATTTTGTAATTCTGATTATGTACACACAGGTTTCGTTTAGAGCGATTTTAAAACTCCCATTTTTTTCAGATGTTCATATAGAACAGATAACAAAGTTTTTTATGGAAATTATATAAACAAAATACTTATTTAGAAATGAAAAGTTTATTAACCAGTAATTTTGTTTTTGTTTAAACAAGGTTTTGGCCGTTAAGAGGGGCTTGAAAGTAGAAATACATTACCAAAAATTTTAAAGAAGCACTGTAGCACTGTATTTAGTTTGGAAGTGTTGGGAGAATAAATTTCAAAAATTTTTAAAATAAAAAAAAAAAAAGGAAAAATAAATAAATAAATAAATAAAATAAAAAAAAGAGTGCAGAGTACCCGCCTGAATTGTAGCAAATTACCGAATCTCTTTTGTGTAGGTAAAATAAAAACTAACAAAAAACAAAACTGATTAGAATTATTTCAAACAAAATGGAAAAACAGCTTTAACTAGCAGATTTATACTTAAGAAAATATTTAAGCCCAAAAGATTGTTCAGTTCAAAAAGGGCTGGATGTGCAAAAATACTTTTAAGACTTAAAAAAAAATATTCAGAAAATTAGGTTGGGTTATTAAGCACTTATTTGACATAAGTAGATGACATAGCTGTAAACAAGTAGTTAATCGGCCTTCTTTAATTATTATGAATTAAATCGTAAAACTATAACTTTATTTAATCCAATTTTTTAAATTGTGTTGTGAATTATTAGTTTTTGTATGAAGCTTGAGTATCATTTAATGCGAATTCATTTTGGTAAACAGTAACTGCACAAAACATACCTGGGTGTTTGTATAAACATAGATTTACACTCTTTGTAGTACGTTGCGTATGATTAATAAAAAAAATTGAATTTAATATTAAGCAAGTATACGTATTTATCACAAAAAAATTATGATTTAGGTTTTACACCAGGGGTGGGAAATATAGGTTTATTTTAGCCTTAAATATTTAGAAAGTTATAAAAATGTTTTAAGGTAACTATTTCTATGCAAACCAAACAAAACAGGGAAAACAAATAATAAAAATAAAAATTAAAACAAATAAAATTTTTTTTAAGTTTAAAAAAAAAAAAAAATATTGAGATATAACAATATTTGCTTAAAATATGAGGTCGCAGTAAAGTTCTATCAACTGTTAAAATGATCTCCTGCTACATTTACTTGTGAATTGAAAATGTTATTTTATCGCACTTTTGTTGTATTTTAACATGTTTTTGACAATTTTGATAATTAAAAATAAAATTACGTGAACATGAATTGCTTTCAAAATATTGGATAATCGCAATTTTTAGCAAGATTCCCATATGGAATACAAAGAAATATGATATACAAAAAAAGTAAGAAAAATATTAAACAATCCAATATATAGCCTCAATACAATTTTTCAAAAACCTGTGAAATTACTTTATATTTTTTCAGCGCAATTTTATTTTAAAACTACCAAAAAAAATTACAATATTGTATTATAATAGTAAAATATTTTAAAACAATAGGCGTAGCTTGTTTATTGAGCAATTTTTTTAGTATTTTTATAATTAAAAAGGTTTGCTTCATATAACCAACTTTATTCCTTATTACCTTTTATCACAAGTTAACGCAAAAATTTGTGTTGCTATAAAAGATTGTATTGAAAGATTTACAAAAAATGTAAAGCTTAATTAATGTAAAAAACATCATCACCAAATGCCGTTTAAATCATAAATTTGGTGATAAATTATTTAGATAAAAAGCAAAACCAAATATTTTTAGCACTTTGTTTTAGCTCTTATCAGTCTTCCTCTCAGCTACTTCTTAGTCATGATGACTTGTTACAACTTTTCTATGATTGTTTAAAGCTATTTTTAAAAACTTTTGAGGTAAAAAATGAAACGTAATAGCAAAATAATCTAATTGTTATTCTACATGCGCTACAAACACTTAATTTTTAAACAAAGATTAAATAAATACACTTGTTACTAATTTTGCAGTCTAATAAATAATGAGTGAAAATTTTATATCTTAAAACAACGTTACTAATTTGAATATCGATTATCATGTTTTATAGGCTTTGTGACAAGATTAAAGTCGCTTGAAAAATAAACTTGTCGATATACATGGATGAAAATGATGAAACATTCATACAGAATTACTTAAGTTATTAATGCTTAAATGCTAAATAGTTTTTCTAAAGGAAAATGTGATGACTATTTTTATAAAAAATTTTCATTTTTTTATTATGTTTAATTTATTGTAATACAAATTTAACGCAAATAGATAGAGAGACCCTTCTGAACCACAAAAAAAAATTTTAGAAAAAAAATTTTTTTTCCGAAAATATATTCCTTTAGTGTCTGCCTAATTCTAGGCACTTATTAAAATAACATTTATGGAATTCTATCTTTTTAAAATTTTCATTTAATGTTTTTAAATTTCAAGCAAAAATATAAGTATCAGGCCATTACCCACAGCAAATAAAATAAACTTCTTCTTTCAGCGTGAAGCGATTAAGAAAGCAATGAAATTCATGTTTCTTTTTGTCTTAAGTGAAAGGCAAACACAACAAAGGATTTGCTTTTTCAGCAAAACTCAATAAAGAAAAAAAAAGCAATGACGACAGCAAAAAGTTGATGATAATAATATAACGTAAGGTGTGGCAGAAAAAATATTTTAAAATGGTTTGATCTAAATATGACCCAATTTCTAAAAAAATTAATTATTATCTAACACTTGTATAAAAATTGATTTAATTCAAATATTTGTTTAAGTAATTTATATGTTAAATTTGTTTCATATAAAATATAAAGATTTTTTAATAGAAAATAAATTAACGTTTAAATAAAATGAAGGATATTTATAATGGCTTTGCTAATACAAACGTGTTTAGAAAAGACAAATTCTGAGGTGTTGTTTGCGGATAGGTCCAAGATGAAAGGAGGAGTGGGTGCTGCGGTCTTAAGGTTCTTAAGGTTTTTTAGTGACCTTAAGTCTATAGGGCTAAGTCGATCTTGGAGTTTTTTGAAGTTCTTGTTACTGCTGCGCTAAGAAAAGTGCTTTTTTTTTATCAACTGGTGCATTGTCTTTAACCAAAGCAGCAATAAAACCATATTCTCTGCTTACTTGTAATAAATTAATTTGTAAGAAAAACGTAAAACGTATAGTATTAACCATCACATTTCAGCTTATTTTGTGTAACTGTTCAGTGTTTGTTACACTTTTTCGTGCAGAATTTTTAAGAAGGGGTGGAAGAGTAACTGCAGAATCCTAGTTGAGAAATCAACAGGTCAGTACTAGACGATGGTTTATGCCAAAAAAGCAAGTAGAAGTTCCATAAACGTTTGCAAGTTTCGTCATGCCCCAGCGAATAATATAATTTTAAGTGCAGTTTATATTATTCTTAATAAAGTTGGTTCTCGAGG
The DNA here is from genome assembly GCA_963583895.1 of Melanophora roralis. Taxonomy (NCBI): domain Eukaryota; kingdom Metazoa; phylum Arthropoda; class Insecta; order Diptera; family Rhinophoridae; genus Melanophora; species Melanophora roralis. The sequence goes on along the minus strand of OY757190.1, from coordinate 16,412,546 downwards.
AAACTCCTAACTTCTGTAAATTCTGCATAGCATCAGTTTGGGTTATACAAGCGAATTTTAATATTATAAAAAAATATTTTATTTTTACAAATTATTTGCTCTTTATATGTCAACTCATTATAAAATGTTATATTTTTTTTGTTAGGAATTATAAATATCCACTGAGTACAGATTAAAATATTTTAATTTCGGAAATATTAGAACCTCAAAAATTAGCCGTCTTCAATATCTATTGCTTTGCCTTGCCTGATAATACGTTACAAATGGCCTTTAAATATAAGAAGTTTATACGTATGCTGTATTAATCACAATAAAAGTATAATTTCGGTTTACACCAGGGGTGGACAGTAAAGGCTTAATTTAATTTTAAAGGTATTATTTTTGTGCAAAACAAAACAAAAAAATACAAAAGATGATAAATAAAATTTGATATATTACCTATTATTATTTAACCAGAAATGTTCATTATTTGACCCAGAGCTGAAATGCCAGGCACTTTTAAAGAAGAATACTCTGCCATGTGTTAGCAGAAGTGGGCATCTTTTGTTTTTAATTCAGCGTCTTGCAAACATTCTTAAAAAAAGAAATATCTTTTCAATAAAAACAATTTGGTCACGTTATATTCTGAACACAATGGTGCAATGGAAATCACTCACGCATGTATGTTTGTATGTAAGAACCGAAAAAATTCCATATATGAACACCAAAAATATTTTCGTTTAATAAAGTAGCTTTTATATATATTTGTTTGCCTTAAATACACATATTTATGTTCAGCAAAGAAAAAGGTCAAGTAAATCAGTAAACGTTTGCGTATACGAATGTGTGTCCAATAACGTGTAAGTTAGCAACAACAGAAGAGTACTACAGTCAAGCAATACTGCAAGCACAAGTGGTAAAACATGATATATGTACATATGTATGTATTTGAAAGATCCTTGTCACGTTTGTTATTTGTATTGAATGAAAAGTTTTCAATTGTTTGGTTTCTCAAACTTTTATATCATATGATTTTGAAATAAGCTAAATGGCAGTTCGTCGCCTTTTCGACGCATCAGTGATATATTTGATTGTTTTATTTATTACAGTTGATGCAGTACGCGTTATTGTTAAAATTTTCTTCCTTTTTCTTTAAGTAAGAAAGTGTGGAAATGGAAAATGGTGAATAAATGAATGAATAAATTACTTTTGAATTTCAGCATATCATAAAGTGATAAGAAAATATGTGCCAAATTATCTTATACTAAAAGAAGGGTTGATGCCACTCCCACAATATTTTTGAATTTACCGTCATTATATAAGTAAAGATACAGATTGTCACTTAAATAATGTTTTTTGTTTTATATTTACTAAAAATATATTTCCAGATGCTTTTTTTTATTATAAATGGCCTTATTCGTAAAACTATTTAATGTTTATTAAGGGTTTTTTTTGACAATTATTTTACAGAAATTTGTTTAATAAGCCCTTCAGAAAACATAAAATAGTTTTATGAATAATGTCGAAAATATTAAAATGAGCTTCTTCGGTTATAAGCCGCACATTGCCCAAATTTTGCAACTAGAACTAATAAATATTTTCGAAAAGAAATCAGCCCGTTTTTTTCTATAAATTTTAAGTGAGAATCTTAGCTAAAACCTTTGGGAAATACGGATAGATGGACCAATTAGATCCATATGACTTCTCAGGGTTAATTTCCAAATAATTCCTATTTATGTCTATCTCGTTTAAGAAATTCGTTTTATATACCATTTTAAAATAATATATGAAATTAGGAGTTTAAAAATTTTCTTTCACACTATGGATTAACCCACTACTCTGTAAACGAATTTCCAAATTTTAACAAAAACAAAGTGTAAAGTTCAAAAGGGTACTGTTAGCATTAATGTGTTAAAGTTGCATGATTTTGTAAATAATCTTAATCCAGAATATATGATGTTCGAATTTTATGAGCTGCGAGTTCGGCCATCTTAACAAATGCAAAAAAAAAAATCATGGAAAATCCTTTTTGACTTCCTAAATAAATTCCATTTTTTCGAGACTTTTTAACCGCAACATCAATTTTGTTTCTCCAATTTTTGGTACAAAAGTTTTAAAATGGAGCTTAACAGGATAAATCACTTAGTCAACCAATCAATAAACCAATTATTTAATCATTCAATTTATCAAATAGTCAGTTTAGTAATCAACTAATTAATCAATCAATCAAAAGAATCGTAACATATATTAGACACCTAATGCTAAATCAATTTTTTGAAGTATAACAAATCCTTTACAACATGTGGTTTAATGAAGTAGAAATTGGCTGACTAAAGTCTTTAAACCAATTTTATTATTCTTCAAAAATAATTCGTATTTGGTCTTGCTTCTGTGATTTTCAAAACTTTTCAAAAACTTAAGTGTTTGTAAAAAATCTTCTAAATTAAAATAGTAGCTGTTTTTAAAAGTCTTAGGGGTTACCTGTGGGCTAATTTTGTCAGTTGGCTTTCCTTTTTATGTAATAAAAACTGGTTCATTTTTATTATGTTTCACCCGTTTCGTTTGTTTTATTCAAACTTCTTCAGGGATACTTAAATAAGATCTAGTTAAGGAGTACAATATAAAATTAAAATTGGATATGCCATACTTTATTGTTTTGTTTAACTTACGACTACTTATTACTACATGCTAAAGTTTTCTTTTATTTAAATAATTTAAAAACTGGACTTCGCGACACAGAATGTAAATAAATAATATAAACGAAAGAGAGAAAGAAATATTCAATATTTTTAAGATCTTTAAAATAACTAGAAATATGATAATCTTGTCGTGAAGTGAAAAACTGAATAAAATTTTTATTCGGATACAAATGCAATAATAGAAAAACGCGTCACTTTTCTATTAATTATGGGATAAAGACAGCACCAAAAATTTCAAAACTATGTATTCGTACAAATTTTTGTGTTTCTAAATAAATTTATTCAGGATTGGAATTTTTATCAACGAATTTATTTAAAAATTTAAAAATTTATGTGTTCATAATATTTTTCAAAAGAAATCTATTTAAGATAATAATTAATTATAATTTGTAACAAAAATTAAAACTGAGAAAAAAAAAATGGTTAAATTAATTAATATTGATTTTATATAAAAGTTAAAAAATTACATTAATTTATCAAGTAGACTGGTAAAGACTCAATTAATTTCGAAACCTATTGTACTGCATAATATAAAACCTTTGATTTATTTAAAACTTAACTGTAATTGAAATAAGGTTTGAAGAGACATTTTAAAAATTGGCTAAAAACAACATAATTCGTTATTTTCCTATAAAGAACTATCCTCAGTTACTTGT
>OY757190.1:16236029-16409012 GCA_963583895.1 Melanophora roralis | reverse complement strand
AAAAAAATTCACAATATGAGCCAAATGTGGGAAAACCAGAATGATAATATCTTCTAAACTATACGTGAAAGAAACAAAATTTAAGACCCAACGTGTTTTAATTTAGAAATAAACTGACACATGCCTAGCACTTTTTCAAAATTGGTGACCTTAAGGTCAAATCACAAAATAAACTAAATATTGGTAGGGCCAGGGTCAACTTTGTAACCAATTAAGATAGAAATATAATTCGATTCGGTAAGAAGTAATTTTACAATAAAGCCTACATTTTGGAAAACATTTTTTAGATAAGAGGAGGGGCAGCCCAAATAAAAATAAAAAAAATTTTTATGAAATTCTCGATACGCCATATTATAAACTATAGCAGCTATCAACTAATGTTCTACAAGAGTTAATTGGGCAATAGGGCCTATATTTTGGTAAAAAATTTATTTGGTAAGGAGCATGGTGAGGGGAAGCTACAACACAAAATTACGATTTTACACTATCTCGAAAGCTATAACAGCTATCGACTTTAAATGTTGCAAGAAGTAATTAGAGAACATAGGCCTACAGGAGCAGGGTGAGGGGTAGCCCCCATACAAATGAACAATTTTGCAAATGCCTACATTTTGAAAAGAAAAGTAGGAGCGGGGGGAGTGGTTAATCCCATATAAATGAAAAATTTTTGTAAAACTTTTGAAACGCTATATTTCGGAAACTATAATACCTATCGACTTCAAATGTTCTACGAGAAGTAATTGGGCAATAAGGCCCACATTTAAGAAAACAACTTATTTGGATAGGAGAATGGAAAATGGAACCCTTCAAGCAAATTAAGAACTCTAAATAAATTTTGAGTACGAGTAAGGTCGAAAACTGTTAAAACTATCGGCCATAAACCTTCTACCTGTTATTTCTCTTGTATTTACATATAAATAAACGTAAACATTTTCTAAAGTTTTTTATTTCGAAAACTGGATTGCTATGGGCTTCAAACCGAAATATCTTGGCTAGATCAGATGTCTGAGTATATAAAAATACCAATCTTAAGGGTATATAAGATCCGCTAGTGCCTTATATAGCGTCCTAATGGTTCTATAACTATTATTGCTATTGTTTTTATATTTTAACAAAATACATAAAAAGGATTTAAGAAAAATATTACATTAAAAAAAACATTTAAGAGGATTTGAAAAAAAAAACAAACAACGCAAAGTTAACAATTTTGTGCCTAATAGTTATACAAAAAATTGAAGAAAAATTATTTTATTGTATTTAAGAGATGAAAATATACTTAAATGAAGCATACTTGATTTAAGAAAAATGTGTACGTTGTATTTGTGCTAAGAAAAAAATAGTTTTCTTTTAAGGCATTTTTTTTATTGGATTAGAGTTATTAATATCATATGTGTATAAGTTTATTATAAAATATTTAAATTAAGTATATTTGTGGCTTAAATCATATTCTCTTTGTTGACCGCATTTAGTGTACACCTTGCGTCTGTGTCATAAACTTACACTTTCTGTTGTTTATAATTGGGCCAATGATGCTGATTAGATTAAAAAGAGCTAAATATTACTATTTGTTTTACTAAGTAATTTTGATTTAAAACTATTTATGGATTTGCAGTATTTAATTTTTTTAGAAATTAATTTATCTCCCCTTTTTCAAATATATAGAAATAACGACACACAATTAAAAATTTTTTTTTATATAAAAAAATTCAAACATATTAAATCGATACTTAATGTAAACATTAAATTTATTACAATTAACAAATTAAATTAAAAAATTTAAATTTATTAAGTTAAAGCTAAAAGATTACTTTAACAAAACTAGTTAAAAAAATAAATTTTAATTTAAATTTAAAAAATATCAAAATAAAAAAAATTTTACGTCAACTGCTTTTGAAATTTGAACGTAAAAATTCACCATGAAATACGTAAAAACCTCAAAAGAGAATTTTTAAATAATTTCGTGGAAAAAAATTCATCGTGTTAATACGGAATTAAACACTAATTTAAGAAATCCACACAAATTTCAAACAAAACTTTTCGATTACCGTTTTCATCAAAATTAATTAAGCTTTTCGTTTGAAACCACTGAATTATTAAAATTATGTTGAATTATGCCAAGGGATACAGCAATTTATTTTTAACTTAAAATATAGAAGCGTAAAATATATTTTCGAAGGTCAAAAACAGCAGACTACTGCTTTAAAAAATTATGTTATAAAAATTATTTTATGTAACCAAAACAAGGTTATTTAAATGTTTATTATCAATATTAATAATAAGATTCTTTATCCAAAAAGTTTGAAAATTAAAAATTGTGTCAATTAATTTTTTTTTTTTTTACATTCTTTAAAACATTAATATATTATGTTTTCTTAATTAGAGTCGTTAGACTTTCCTTATATTATCATAAATTATATCATGATTTCATATAAAAGTTATAACAGATAGAGTTTCTTAAAAGGACATTAAATTTACCATTATCCTGTAGACTGTCATTTATTAATGCTTAAATTAAATACGTAAAAATTAAGAAAGCGACTATAAAGTCTTAATGTAATAATTTTGAAGCTGGAAAAAAGAAACCCGTAATTAATTTAAATTTTTTTATTTTTTGTTTTATTTTTTCAGATTATGTGTTTACATCAACAAAAAAAAAACATTGTCAGATCTGTATTGGATCTATGCAAAATGTTTGTGACCGAGTCCACAGCTTGGTTAGACGGTAACTGGCTTCTTGGTTTAAGCAACTTAACACAAGTTCACAAAAAAGAGTAAAAACAAACAAGATAAATTAAAGTAAAATATGTCTTAAATAAAAAATATATTTAAAACAGAAGCTTATTAGTAACTTCTTAGCTTTTCTTCTATTGTTTTTTTAAATGTATGTATGTATGTATCTGGCTAATTTGTCTCCTTTAAACACATTTGTTTTCATAATTTGTTCTATATGAATTTAAAATATCAATAGAAAGATAAGAAAACTTAACATTTTTCTTGGTTGTTATTATAGATGACAGATTCCTTTTGGTATTGTGTATTTTAAATAACTTTAAATTAATGACTTAAATAATTTTTAGAAAATTTTAGCCTTTTTCCGTAGGGATTGCAAAGTTGAAGGCTAAGGTTTTAGAAAACTTCACTTTAATATCCTTGTAGCCAAAATCTACGCAGACAATAAATTAAAATTAATTATTTTAAATTATTTCTCTTTATATAGTAAGTTTTCTCTTTTTCTATTTAAAAAAGTTTAAATTTGTTTTTAACTAAACCCCAAATCTTAATATATTTTAACTCATTTACTTAAAAACTACTTTTTATCAGTTTGTATGTTATGGTCTACTAATCTTGGTATTCCACTGTTGTTTTGCTTTGTAATTGTTAAATAATTAATATTTCAAAGAATAAGCAGTAGCGAAGGAAAACCTAAAACTTTAAGACAGACTAATAAATTAAAAACAATTACAATTAAATTTGAATCGTAAATGATTAATTATATTGCGTTAGTAAAATATTGTTAAAGTTTAAACAAAATATATAAATAATTAAGAAAAGTTAATTACCATACCTATAGGGTGTCCCAAAATTAACATAAACTTTTATTAAATAGAAAACTAAGTTTCTTCTTGTAGATAACTATCTTTGCCCTGCCCACTTTGCTGCACCCCACCCTATAAATTATGCGAACATAATGGTATGTTGGAATACTTTGTTTCATATTAAACTATAAATCTATTGTTAAATATTTTTAATTTATGGTAAAATCATATATGTACAAAAAAAGAGCAAAACTCTGCTTTACATTAGTCTATCTGTTTTTCTTCTGAGTTGTCAAAATTCAACCTTATTAGCTTCCTCAAAGTCCAACAACCTTAAAAGGAATAATAGCTTCAAAATCTTCAATAATTTACTTCCAAAATCTTTATTTGTAAGATTTTGGTTCTATTTATTAGCTTTTTTAATTAAAAATATGAAGGTAAAAGAAAACATTTTTTTAATATAAAGTTCAATGGTATGGTGTCTTAATATTTATGTTAAATTGGATGTGTAATGCCCCCTCCTGCCAACATTTTGAATATTTGAAAAAAAATCCAACTTACATGAAGCAACTTTGGAGAAGAATAATAATTGTATTAACGTTTTTTGGATAACAATAGGGTGCTGCATTCCTCAGTTTTCCGCTCAAATAAAGGTCAAGATGGAAGAGTTAATTATACAAAATTTGGAGCCTTTGTCTTTTCAAAATATATGACATAAAATGTTTTTCAAATCAACTCAACATTGTTTGCAACTGTTTTGCATTTATTTCCCTCTTTAACTTAGCTAACTTAACATTGGTATCAAATCTTGAAAAATATTTGAATTTGTTTAAAAAAAAACTTAACTCATGTTGTATACTTAAGGTTGTCATTCACACCGATTTCATGAGTGTATTTGATGAACTGAATTAAAATTTGTGAGCTAAAATTACTGACTCCACTCAATTTTTTTTTAAATAATTTGATATTTTCCTCAAAAATTTGTTTAATTAGATCGAAACTAGATAATTGGTGTTTTTCTAGCCACAGAAATTTTATAAAATTATTTTTCATCTCAAATCTAGTTTTGAGTTGATCTACAGCTTTTCGAAAATTTTTAGGAAGAAACAATTTTTAAATCAAGAACTGACCTGCGAGTTTGTTTTTAAATTAAACAAACTCATATTTGCCAGAGCAGATTAAATAAACTTAAAAAATTATAATTCGATTGCTATAATTAAAAGGTGGTTTTTACCATAAAAACTAAAAAGTGTACTAACTTCGACCTAAAAATAAAAGTCAGAATGACTGATACAATTCTTTCAAAATATTAATTGGTTAAGCCTAAGTATAGCACAAACTTTTTTAACATTTTTTAAATCCTGATGTTTTATATGTAAAATTTACTTTTTTCTGTGCTTCTTTCTGTTTTAAATTTCAACATATATGTACTATATTATACATGAAAAGAAACATGCAAAAAATATTTTTTTTAAGCAAAAATTTAAGAAAATGCTTTTGGTTGAACATAAAATATTTATTGATTTCAAAATGAACGCATAAATTTATTATTTTTGTCTAAAATTGAACAAGAATAGACTTGTTTTTTAACCATTATTTTATTTATTTTAATATTTAATGTTTATTCTCTTATCTATGTTGGCCAGCTTTTCGTTGATAAAAATGTAGTTTTAAAGCATAATGCTTTATGGCTATTTCTTTTTAGTTTGCTTTCTTTTCTGCATGATTTCTTAAGAACATCATGAACAATAATAAATAACAAAAATTAAAGTATTAAAAAAATATCAGTTGCAGAAGTCTTGCATACTGAAATATTATTTTAAGTTTTGGTTAAATTTTGGTGAAAATATTTTTCGCTTTAAGAAATTTTGACGAACGCTGGATATATTAATAACTTTTCGTGCCCTACAGCACAAAAAATGCTTAATAAAAAATATAAAAAATAATTGTATACTATTTACTTTCATTTTTAAGGTTTGCTAAAGATTGATTTTTAGGAAAAATATTAAGCGTCTTCAGCATTTTTAATGTCAGAAAAATTTCAAAATTTACCCTACTTAAGCCATTTATTAAAACTATTTTTAATTTTTAAATTTTCTTTATAGTTTGTCAAGCTAATTGCTTTAATTTTATCGTGATAAAATTTTTTATCGAAAAAAGAAAAATTTTATTTTTCTGACACAAGCCGAGTTCACTCAAAAAAGTATTTATGTAAAATCTACTGGAAATGGTATTTAAAATAACTGGATATTCATTTAAAAACCCTCCAACTAGATATTCATTAAAATCAACAAAATATTTCATTCAAATTCAGACGTCAAAAAAATAACTTACAAATTCGTCTAAAATAACCTAGATTTTCTGTTATTTACAGCTTAACACAAAGTATCGGAAAAAAATTAACAAAATTAAATATTACTAAAAAATAACTGACAAAATTAACTGCAACAGAAAATCATTATTTTTGTGCAGTTGGAGCTTTGAATAACTCATCAAGCCAGTTAAAAAAATAATGTATTCAAATTTAACTGTTTTTTAATTTAAAAACAACTTTACGGAATACTTCCTAAATAACTTACAGTCAGTTACTGTAATAATTTTTTTAGTGTAGAATACATTTTCTGAGCCCATTAAAACTCATTAGTACTCTTTGTACGGTACTGAGCGTTGGTAACAAATACCTTTTATTTTATTCTCTCATGGCAATACTTTTTTTGATTTATTCTAAAAACAAACTACTTTTAGTTGTGTAAAAAGATTTATATTTATAGAACGTAAAATAACAATATAAAAAATGTTATGAGAAACATACTTAAGAGGATTTGAAATATTTGTTTCATAATCGATAAAGTTATTAAGGCAAATAAGCCGTTATATGTTGTTAAAGTAGGCTGAAAGAAAAATAGTAGCAGTCAGGAAAAATCTGTAAGCTGCTAGCAAATATAAAAGTTAATAAATCGGCTTAAGTTTTATTAATTCAGTTTTAATTTCGTTTATACGCAAGTAAGGAATATTTTATTAAATATGCGAGTGGTCAGTTTAAATATGCGAATTGTGGAAAAGCTTTAAATGAAAAAAAACCAAAACAATTGCATGAATGAATCTGTGGGCGTATTCGTATTAAAAGAAAAATGTATTCAACAACAATTCATTTCGTATTTAAAGAAAAATTTATTTAACAACAATTCATTTATTTAATTATTATCAACTCAAAAATATTTTTGTAAAACAAAACGAATGGCCTATTAATTCGACAAAAGTTAACAAAGTAAAAAGAATATCTAGTTGTAATAAAAAATAGTAAGATATCTACAATGAATAATAACAGTTGTACAAAAAGATATTTCCTGTATTAGGAATCACCACAAATCGATTGGAATAAAAGTGTCAGTTTATATTAAATTATTTCAATTAAAAAGTTAAAATATTTAATTGCTGCTTTAAAAAAGCAGTTAAGCTTATTAAAAAGTTTATATATTTTTTTGTACGACATATGAATGAATTTAATATTATCTATACTAATAATAAAGAGGAAAAGTTTTTTTGTATGTATTGATTTTTCTCCGGAACTACCCAACCGATTTGGATAATTTTTTCACTAATCTTATTTTTTTGCTTCCTGAACGGACATAGGCTATATTTTATTTTTTTACCTTAAGTAGGCGCAGTACCTCCCATACGAAATAAATAGACTTGATGGTATATCTCGAAAACTATGATCGCTATCTGCTTAAAATTTTGTAAAAGTTATTTAATTAAACATTTTTCCATTTCTGTCAAATATTTTTATGATCGACGCAGGGGAAGAGGTACCTCCCATACAAAATTATAATTTTTTTAAACAGAAGGTGATACATTTAGTCTCAAAAGTTTGTGCAATAGCCTAAGTACTACTAAATGGAGCTTATAATGGAATAAAAACCAAGTAAAAGAGCAATTTATGAACATACGCACACACGCTGTATGTAAATGCTTTTGCTTATCTATACTAATAATAAAGAGGAAAAGTTTTTTTGTATGTATTGATTTTTCTCCGGAACTACCCAACCGATTTGGATGATTCTTTCACTAATCTTATTTTTTTGCTTCCTGAACGGACATAGGCTATATTTTATTTTTTTACCTTAAGTAGGCGTAGTACCTCCCATACGAAATAAATGGACTTGATGGTATATCTCGAAAACTATCATCGCTATCTGCTTAAAATTTTGTGAAAGTTATTTAATTAAACATTTTTCCATTTCTGTCAAATATTTTTATGATCGACGCAGGGGAAGAGGTACCTCCCATACAAAATTATAATTTTTTTAAACAGAAGGTGATACATTTAGTCTCAAAATTTTGTGCAATAGCCTTAGTACTACTAAATGGAGCTTATAATGGGATAAAAACCAAGCAAAAGAGCAATTTATGAACATACGCACACACGCTGTATGTAAATGCTTTTGCTTATATACAATAAAAAAGGATCTCAGTTAAAAAAAAAACAATAAATGTAGTTTTGTGTTAAACATATGTACAAAAATGTTAAAAGAAATTTCTTATTTTTTTATATCCCTTCCATCTAATCCTTACCTACCATTAATTTTTTCTAATGGGGAAGGGACTTTTCCGTCTTCAAATCGGAGCACTAGGCGCAATAAAATCATTTTAAATGAGGCACTTGGACATATATTATAAAGTCTACAGCATCTAATAGATGCAGTTAATCCTAGCCTGGAAAATTTGCTGGAAAGAGATTTTAATTGGCTGTGCTCAAGAGCAATAATATCGCCTACAAATGAGTCTGTAAATGAAATAAACCATCTTATCATAAAAAAAGTCCCCGGGCAAACTAAGACCTACAAATCGATTGATACTGTCACCAATATCGAGGATGCAGTCCATTATCTGCAAGAAATTTTAAATTCGCTAAATCCTCCTGGCTTGCCATCTCATAAGCTTTCTCTTAAAGTTGGTACACCTATCATGCTGTTAAGAAATTTATGCCCTCCAAATATGTGCAATGGAACAAGACTTCTAATAACTGAGTTAAAAGACAATTTAATTGTAGCGACTATACTGACAGGTCCTGCAACAGGCTAGCTTGCAAATATTCCGAGAATTCCTATGATTCCTACCGACTTGCCTATTTCATTCAAACGCTTACAGTTTCCAGTGAAAATATCCTTTGCAATGACTATTAACAAGTCTCAAGGACAAACCCTTTCTTTGGTTGGAATTGATCTTCGTAAAGCATGTTTTTCACATGGCCAAATATATGTCGGCTTATCACGAGTTGGAAATCGAGAAAACCAGTTCATTTTGTTGCCGAAAAATAACACAACATTAAACATTGTATACAAGGACGCACTAAGCCACTAAAATTTTTAAATAAAAACTGAAAAATGGGTTCGAGACTGGCCAAGAGAAAAAAAAAACGCCTTCGTGTAATGAAATCACGATGCTTCCTTAAATATTAACAAGCAACAAAAAATTTAAGAAATATTTAATCTTTTAGTTGCTGTTTTAGGATAAATGATAAAACTTCAACATAACGTTTAGGTCGTTGCTAAATTTGCCTATTGAAATATAAAGATAAAATTATAGCACGAACTGGCCAATCCTTTAAATTTTGCTGATCTATCCAAAATTTAAAAGGATTGGAAATTAAAGTAAAAAAAAATGTTTAAATAAAGTCAACAAATAAAAAATTAGTACAAAAATAGTACAAACATTTTAAAGTAAAACTCTATTAATTTAAAAAAATATTGAAAATAAAATTTCTGGAAAATTAAAAAAAATGTATGTACAAAAATGTTAAAAGAAATTTTTTATTTTTTGATATCACTTCCTTTAGCATCAATTTATCTAATGGGGTGTAGCGGAGCGCACCGGGTTTGCTAGTTTAAAATAAAGCAAGACTATGCATCTACAGTCATGTGCAAGAGTATGTATGTATATGAGTTTGCATATAACATTTATACATACATATCACACATTAAATGAAAAACAGTCACAAAGCAAAATCATATTTTCTCATGACTGCCTTTTCTGCAAAAAAAAAAAAAAAAATTTTTCTTCGTTTTCGTTTAAGATTTCATCCAGAGAATGGCATAACAAATTATTCTTGTTTTAGATTGTAACTATTTTTGATTGAGTTTTTAATGCTTAATCCCTCCGCAACTAATGTCAAAGTATATTAAGTAAGTATTTGGTCGCAAAGTTATAAGTGATGGCGATTGGCTTAAATATGTAATTCAATACTAATTACAGTGTTGCAATAATAATATTCGCATACTTGAATCACTTTCATTTTCACACAGAGAATTGTAAACATAAGCCACCAAGGTTCTTACACATATAAGTTGCATTTTAATTCTACAAGTATTTATGCATCACTTTAATTAAGAATTTCATGTAATCATGTTGTTGTGAGACCACCTGAACTATTTGGTTATAAATAAAGCAAATTAAATAAATAAATGAAATAATAGGCCTTTGTTAAGTCACTGAACTTATTTGCTTTGGTTTATGTTAATCGAAAGCAAATTTGCATGAAGTTATGTGCTAAATACGGTATCGATACTGTCAGCTAATTTGTGTCAACTTCGTATCTACATATATTTGACACGTTTTTTTCCACAAAGTAAAATTTACGTGGTTGCATTTACATTCATATATTTTTATTCCCCATAACTTTGCACATATCTCTATTTGGGTAGCGTGATGCTGCGGTTAGTTTAAGACCTTTTTACTGTCTTTAAAAGTACTTAAATAGACGGTGTCATCATCGTGTATGTAAAACTGTTAATGGGCACAAATTTGTCCCTCAGATATACACTTGAAGTACGCACGCCTTTGTTTGTTGAGAATAGCTAATATAATTTCCTTCTTTGATCACATGTACTTTTCCAGAAGGTTAAATAGATTAAGTGACAAGTTCATATTCAGTTTATTTGACAGGCCTTAATGCCATGATTTTTCGAAATTTTGAGAGCCATGGATGAAAAGTGCGGAGCAGTACTTTTTTTCTAAGGCTTTTATTATATCCTTTACCACCCTGTGGGTTTGCTTAATGGTATTTTGTTGACTTGTAAAGTCATAATGGTGATTTGGAATGCAGCTGTTGGGGTCAGCTTATTTTCAAGCAGTTTTTCGAATAGTTAAGGCATAGTTTATAATAGTTTTATAGGCCTATAAATTCTTTCCTTCAAAGGGTCCTTTTCAGTAAAAATCATTTTTATTAGGAAACTTTTTACACTGGCAAAATAAATGTTTAAAGCATTTCGTTGCCTTTTTTTATCAACGCCAGGCCTTTTTTCTTGAGCAATTAAGAAATTGAAATTAGTAACGTATTTCTATTGAATGCCTAGCATCAATAGGTGCGGCACCTCACTCATACCAGTACATGTGGTGGGATGAAGCACGTTTCTAAGTGATCCGCAAAGAAAAAACATTTTTCTTTATCATTTCTGCGTAGGGTCCTCTCAAATTAGGTTGTGCGGGGTTGCGACAACGTATTCTTTAAAAATTTTGGCTAATCCCTACAGAGGGATCAATTTTGGATTGTTAAAGTGTTCCTTAAGTGATGCTATTTTGCATACCTCTATCAAGTTATTTAATTGGTATTCTTTCAGCTTAGTTTAAAGTCGGGGTTGCTTGTGCTTTTCCCATTTTCTTTGAATTATTTTCCTAAATAAGATCTATTTCACTGGTGGTAGGTAAAAAAATCATTTCTTAAAGCTTTTTCAATGTCTCCCGAATTTTTTTCACTCTTGGTTTTTCAAGAGGTAGGTGCTGACATAATTCCAATATTTCCACTAATTTACTCTTATTGATTGTCAAAGATCTTTAAATGTGATTTAGTGGGGCTGAAATAAAAATTATTGCAGGTTTTGTAATCTGAAATAGATCTAACGAAGTTAAACTTCAAAAAGCTTCTTGGTGGATAATAAGCCGACGAAATGTCGAAACTAGTTTGCTTACTACTCGAAACCTTATGCTTATGCTTTCTTTTTAATTCATTCTCTTGTTCTACAAATCGATTTTAAAACCAATTCGGTGATACGGGATATAAATATGGTTGGTTCACTTCTTCCACCTCTAACAAAACATCAATGTCGCTTAAACAAAATCATAAGAATGTTAATTGGTGTTACTTGGTATATTTTTAACAGCAGCATCCACAAGCTAAATGCGAAATCCTAAGCTATGTACAGACAAATGCCCAAATATACCAGATACACCTTAGCTTGAGATCTTAAATTCTAGCCTTGCTAGACTAATATTAATTATTTAGTTTAAAGATTTTAATAATAACTATTAGTATGCAGCAGCATTTCAATAACAAAAGAATGAAAAAATTATTGTCAGTTGTCCTCACTAAACACACATTTAAGGTTATCTTCTTACAATGTAATATAACTGAAATTTTAAGATTTTAAATATTAAATTTAAAATAGTCTCCAGTAAGTCGACTTTGTTTTAATTTATGTAAATTTGATCTACATCATATTTTTTATATTTTTCCTTTATTCAAATTCCAAATCTTTTTAAAATCATATTTAAATTTTAGCTAAAAAGTCACATTTGCAAAAATAATCTTACTTGACAGTTTTAAAAAAGATTAAGAACAAAATATTTACCTTAGGTTGTATTTATTTTAGATTGACAAAAATATTATTTACATAAAAACATATATTTTTTTACTCAATTTAAAAATTTGAGAAATAAATGCTGTATAAATACTGTATTAAAGTACGTATAATTATATGAATGAAATTTTTCTTTTTTTTCTGGTAGAATGCGTACGATTGTTGGGTGTATTTTATTTAATTTTATTGTGCTTGTTTTTACATGCTTGGAAATACATATGTCTGTATATAATAACCATAAACTCAATTGTTGTATGTTTATAAATGTATGTTTGTTTCTGTTTCTTATTACGTACTTTCATACATGATATTCCCTGAAGGAGAGAAATACCAAATCGACTTCCTCATTTCAAGTGTATTTGTTTTGTTTTTGATAAAAATTTGGGGAAAAGGCATTTGTGAAACTAAAAAAAAAAAAGGTTTTAAATTAGAGCACAAACAAAATTTTTTTATTGTTATTTAAAATACTCTATACTACAATTTACTTAAATACAAGTGCAAGGTCTTCAGGTAAACGCCAATTGCAACAAGCAAATTACATTTGTTTTTTTAATTATTTGTTTCACTTAATACATAAAACAGTAAAAGTTACAAGGTCTATGGCTAAATTTAGTTTTATATATAAATTTTTTTAGTTTTAAATATTTAAAAGGAATATTTTTTTTGTGTCCAAATTCAGTAAGGAATTCTCCGAATTTTTTAAAAGTGTTACCATGATTTTGTTAAAATTTTTAACGGTTTCAGAAATTAAAAAAAATTTAAATTTTTCACTTTTTGAATTTTTTTTTAATTTAATCAAAAATATAATTTAAAAAAATCCTTTTTTTAATGTCGATATTTTAAAACAACATATTTAAAATAATTTAGGCTTTCTTTGGTATGTATTATTGTAGGTTTTATTAATAATAAAGTAAAGTTGCCGGGTTTTTAGAAAAATTAAGTTTGTTAAGGACTGCTCAAACCCTTTTATCACAATTTTCAATCGATTAGTCCAGCTTTGTTACAAAACTACTCAGCAGATAAAACTTAACCATTTTTAGTTCGAAATTATTTGTAAAATACTCAGTTGTTTTTAAAATATTCAAACCGAAATCATAAGAAATATTTATTGCTTTTGCCCAAAGTAAGTCCATTATGTTTAAGTTGATACATTTAAGAGTTAATTTTAAACATATTTAAAAATATGGCAAGTTTATAATAAAAAAAAGTGATACAAAGCTTTGACATTAAAGTAGTAAAATCTTATAACCCAATAAATATTTTAAATGCTTTTTAAAATTAATATATTTTCTTGTGATTATTAAAAAACGCTACTGTGCAAATTAACAAAGACTCAGATTTGTTAATAGGACTGAAATCAGTCAAAACAAATTTTTGATTTTCTCAAATGTTTAATTGAGTTTGGTTGCAAAAGCAAATTTATAACAACAAATAAAAAATTTAGTAAAAATTTTGTAAACAATAATAAATGCCTTTTTTTAATTAACATAATGCTGTTTTTGGATAAGTGGTTATATTAATTTTTGATTATTTTGCTTAGTATAAAAATAAAATAAAAATTTTTAGGATCTTATAAAATATTGGCCATAACATGTTTTTTCATAAAACTAATTATTGAACAATTTTTTTTTGTTATTTTAAGCCTATCTACTTTAAATTATGTAAAGATTTTTATTTAAGCCCTTGTGCAATAGTGCTCTAAGACTTCCAGTGCCTAAGCTCCCATCTAAATCACAGCACGCAATTAAATCATTTGATTCCTTTCAATCAATGTGAACCAGTTACCACTTTGTCAGCTTTTTCATCACACTTAAAAAAATATTTATTATTGGACACAAAACTGAGATCTCGACGTCTTTTGTAGAAAAATTTTCTGGTAGGTCTTAGCAAACGTGGGCATGATTTTTTTTAATTCCGCCCTAACCATCGCGCACACATTCTTTAAAAAAATATTATTTTTACAATAAAAACAATTCGGTCACGTTATATTCTGAATACAATGGTGCAACGGAAATCACCCACGCATGTATGTATGTATGTAAGTACCGAAAAAATTCCAAGTATAAACACCAAAAATATTTTTGTTTAATAAAGTGGCTTTTGTATATATTTGCTTGTCTTAAATACACATACTTATGCTCAACAAAGAGAAAGGTCAAGTAAATCAGTAAATGTTTGCATATACGAATGTGTGTCCAATAACGTGTAAGTTAGCAACAACAGAAGAGTACTACAGTCAAGCAATACTGCAAGCACAAGTGGTAAAACATGATATTTGTACATTTGTACGAATTTGAAAGATCCTTGTCACGTTTGTCATTTGTATTGAATTAAAAGTTTTCAATTGTTTGGTTTTTAAAACTTTTAAGTCATATGACTTTGAAATGAGCCAAGTGGCAGTTCGTCGCCTTTTCGACGCATCAGTGATATATTTGGTTGTCTATTTATTGCAGTTGATGCAGTACGCGTTATTGTTAAAATTTTCTTCCTTTTTCTTTAAGTAAGAAAGTGTGGAAATGGAAAATGGTGAATAAATGAATGAATAAATTACTTTTGAATTTCAGCATATCATTAAGTGATAAGAAAATATGTGCCAAATTATCTTATACTAAAAGAAGGGTAATTATATAACTAATGATAAAGATTGCTACTAAAATAATGTTTTTTTCCTGATGTTTTTTTTTATTATAAACGGCCTTATTTGTAGAACTATTTCAAGTGTATTAAGGGTTTTTTTAAAATATTTTACAGAAATAAGTTAAATAATAATAAAAAACATCAAATAGTTTTATAAATATTGTCGAAAATATTAAAATGAGCTTTTACGGTTGTAAGACGCATATCGCCTAAATTTTGAAACTAGAACTAACAAATATTTTTAAAAAGAATCAGCCTGTTTTTTTCTATAAATCCTAAGTAAGAATCTTAGCTCAAACCCTCGAGATGTATGACTCCCAGGATTAATTTCCAAATAATTTCTATTTATGTCTATCTCTTTTAAGCAATTCGATTCATATATCATATTGAAATAATGTATGAATTTAGGAGTTAAAAATTTTTTTTTTCATACCATTAATTCATCAACTACTTTGTAAATGAAGTTTCAAATATTAACAAAAATAAAGTGTGAATTTCAAAAGGGGATTATTAGCATTAAAATGTAAAATTTGCATGATTTTTTATAGAATCTCAATCCAGAATATATGATTTTTCAATCTTATGAGCTGCGAGTTCAAGCATCTCAAAAAATGCAAAAAAAAAATAATTTATGAAAAAGTCTTTTTGACTTTCTAAGAAAATTCCTTATTTTTTGAGACCCTTTAACCGCAACATAAATTTTGTTTCTCCAAGTTTTGGTACAAAAAATTCAAAATGAAGCTTTGCAGGATCACTCACGAAGTTAATCGCACAAATGCAATAATAGAAAAACGAGTCAAGCAGAGGCAGTTGTTTTAAAAGCTTATGTGTTTATAATATTTTTCAAAAAAAGGCAATTTAAGATAATTATTAATTGTTATTTGTAACAAAAATTAAACTGAATATAAAATAGTTAAATTAATTAATATTGGTTTTATATAAAAGTTTACGAATTACATTAATTAATCAATTAGACTTGCGGAAAGAGAATTTCCTTTTTTCATCCTCTGGTAAAGACGCAATTAATTTAATTTCGAAAGCTTTTGTATTGCATAATAAAAAACTTTTGATTAATTTAAAACTTAACTATAATTGAAATAAAGTTTGAAGAGACATTTTTTAAAATTAGCTAAAAACAAAACAATTCTTTATCTTCTTACAAAGCACTACACTCAGTTATTTGTCAAAAAATAAAGCAGTCGTAACAAAATCAAAAACATTGAAGCAAATACTAATTATATGAACTATGCAAAAAAAAGAATCCCCAAGAACGAATAAATGTTTTTTTTTAATAATTTCTTGAAACATTTTCATGTCAAAAAATTCTTAAGTATTTCTTTTTTATTTACAGATATTTTTTACTACGACATGAATCGTTTGTGTTCTGTGAAGCTAAGGTCTTTAGGTCATTCAACATTAACAACTTGAAGTGGCATTAAAAGTGCAAAACTAACAGAGTGTCAAATTAACACCATCGGAATAAGGAACCAAATCAAAAAATCAAAAAATTAAAAACAAAAATTTAAAAACATCAAAAAGCCTACACAGAAAGAAGATGTTTGCTTGACATTAAGTACATTTGGTACCTAAAATAAAATGAAAACTTTACGAGAAAAAAAAAAATAAAATAAAAAAGGGTTTTAATAGAAAGAAACTACTGTAAATTTACAAAAAGCTTGTGTGTCTGTCAAAAGTCATTACAATGGATTAGAAAATCAAAAACCTTAAACAAAAGACACAAAAGCATTTTAAGAACATAAAAAGAAAAGACTATATGATGGTAGCAATTACTTAAACAAAGAATTTTAGTCACAGTCTGTCCTTTTGTTTTAGAATTTTGCAAGGATATTCGGGTGTAAAAATTGGGACCAATTTAAATTTAAATTAAAAACAAACTTTAAAGTGAAATTGAATTTTTGTTGTATTTTATTTCCCATATTTTTCAAAAGGTCTTTTATCAGTTTTTTTTTAAATATTTTTTTTTTTGGGAAACAAAATAGTTAAATGGAAAAAAAAATTGATATAAAAACAGAAGTAAAGAAGAGGGAAGAAAAATTTTAAATAGCTGAAGTTAAAAAAAGAAAGGATTAATTTTTTTTGTTTTTGTTTTATGCCCTAGGATACTAAAGAGCTCTTAAACACTAGATAAAGCTAACTTCGGATACGTACAGCCACCTATGCCGCCAGGCCCTTTTATTACCGTTTAAAAAGTTAAAATGCCTACAAAGTTTACTGCCACTTTAACGTTTACCCCTATTTTTAGCAAATATAAAAACGTTTTAAGTGCCTACATAAACAGATCGGGGTTTATGATGCTCAATGCTATATCTTGTTTTCATTAAGTCCAAAATCAATTTTTCTTTTTTAAATTTTTAATATAAAAACTACCTTTAATTTTAGATTGCTTTTCTTATAGCAATTAAATGGTATTGTTAAGAGCCTAGCCGCAAGCTATTACCGGGCCAAATCGTCCACTTTGTATCGAATCGAAATTTTAATCGACCGATCAAGTTGTCAATGATTTTATTATAGGAATTTAATAAGTATTTGTTTAAATTAATTTTTGGCCCCAGGTTTGCTTCTATTGGCATCCCTGTTTTTATGCACTTTGTTTCAAAGCATATTTTTAGTAGGGAGCTACAAATGAAAGTTTTACAAGGCTCTGAACGAAAGCTCTGGCTAGTTTTGGAAAAGTTAGCAAGAAAAATTAATGTCAAAAGTTTGGCTGGGTTGTCCTGCTCTGTTTCCAAGACCGAAAATAGAATCTTTTGGTCAGTGAAAACGAAGCATTGATAATAGCGAATGTCAAAAAAATTGCTATAAATATCGCAAATTGTTCTCTTAGCGCATGAAAAATATGATTATCTAAACAGTTTGCTCTAGAGAGCGTCGATAAACCTAGGGTAGATTATGTTACTAAAGGTCGTGACGAATACTATTATCCAGTTTTACCAAGAGGTCTGTAGGCCCATAAGGAATCCAATCAGAAGAGCCAAAAAGAGCAAAAAAAAAGCAAGGACGCAGCAAGAAATGGGTAAGTAAAAACATAATGTTCGTTAAATCACGCGCAAGCGCAAAAAACCCATGTAGAAGCTACCTATTTACACAGCCATCAAACTTTTTTGAATAATCCTATTATACTCTCCAGCTGACAGCCAAAACCTAGATAAGTCCATCCAAAAAAAGCAGTGGAATATAAAGTCTTCTGCATCCTTTATCTCTTCCCCAACACCCTTTAAAAGTTTTGAAAAGAACTACTCATTTGCTAGTAACAAATTTCACTTCACACTAAACCGTTAGAGTTTTAATTTTACTTCTCAGAGCCTTTTGTTCTTTTTTAGCAAAAACTTAGTGCTACTTCTATCCAACGCGGGCCACAGATGCATAAAAACCTCGCAATAATGCCTAACTTTTTGAGATGACGTAATCCTATATCAATCTATAATAACCTTTTGGTGGCCTTACCGGCTCACAGCCTATACAGGGCCAACTCCCTCCTCACCAGTTCATTAGCAACTCCATTACCGGTAGGGCCATAATGACCCGGCACCCAGTAAAGTGTTGTCATGATGTCTCTGAGAGCACGACTACAGTCGTTTAAACGTCTAGACTTGGCGTTAGGTCCCTCTAGAGTCTTGAGCTCTAGGAGAAATAGAAAAAAATTATGTGCTTCTTTTGCCGTTTTTTAAAGAAAATTTTAGGTTAGAGGCTCTATTTCAAACAGTACTAAGAAGGATTTTTTTAGCCCTTCTCCTTACAGCACATCGCTTTTATTGTAAACCTAGAGTTTTAAATGGAGCAGAAAGTGAGTTTGAAAAAGATGGCTTTTATAGCCACCTGCAATCAAATACACATATCTCAAGGTAGAAGGACAGTGTAAGACTCGGCAAGGCTGCGAAGTTACTGCGCTTAGCAGCTTTTTCGTTTTGCAGCGAAAAATACAAGGAAAAAATAAATAATTTTGAATTGCAAAGAAAAATGCTCATATGGACCATACGTAAATGGTCCCCTGGATTTCAATCGGTTCAAATTTTTTGCATCACCCTTTCCGTTAAATGAATGCACTTCAGTTTAAACTTAATGCGTAAAGTTTGAATTAAAAATATATTTATATATTTATAGCCCCGGCTTTTAACGCAGAAAAGTCCCAAAAAATTTTTTATTGAATGACGTTTCAATTGATTTAAACATTTTCAAATAACACCTTAAAAGGTTTTTTGATAAAAATTTTTTCGAATTTATTTCTCTGAATAATTTTTTTGTTGTTTTAGTCCTGGAAAATAATTTTTTTTGTACATATGTTTATCTTATAGTAGCTTATAAAGAATTACTTTAAATCTTTAAGCCTAATTTAAACTTTTTTTAGCATTAAACATTTTGAGTAAAAAATAGCTTTAATTTTTTTTTAGCTAAAAGTTTTCCAAAACAACTTTTTCGTACATTTAAGTTGTAGCGTGTTACGAAAACAAACTGTTGAAAACAAAGTTCTAACGTTGTTTTTCTCTTCATGGTGCTGTTAATATTGACAATTTTTAGTAAACTTACAAATAACAGAAGTGTGCATGAAAGGATAAGTTTTTCTTCACGTTGCTTAAAATATCTAAAAACGTACACATTGAAACTTTATTAAAAAAATACACAGGATAACAAACTTATTTTTACCCTACATAAAACAACCAATTGTAACTTTTTTAAAAGAATTTTTTCTAGCAAAAACACACACACATGCCAACAGCCCTAAAACAGTAAAAAGTCTTTATGCTAACGTTGACATATTATTTTTGACATATGTTTTTAAAATCGATTTAGATTACAAGACGCTAGTCTTAGTTATAACACGCAATAGCAAACTAATTGATTTATATAAAGTTGAAAACGAATATTTTAAGTTAAAAACTTTGTGAAGATATATTTTTTTACCCAAAGAATGAAAAAAAAAATAGCGAACGAACCTTGTGTTGGTCACGAAAGTGGCAGGTAGGCTAAGTTTCATAAAAAGAAACTAATTTTTTTTTTTAAAACAAGAATTAGAAAGTTTCGGAACAGTGTCCCCCAAAAGCTCGCACGCATGTGAATGTTCTCTGAGCATTAAAGAGAGTAATGGTCAAAATTAAGATTTTGTAGTATCTTCTACTAGACGACTAGTGCGGCTTCTAAAGATTTTTCAAATGTTTTAAATAAAAATTTTGAGATAACATGTAAGGTTTGGTCTTATTTATATCTAGGAGTCATTATTTTCCTAAAAAAAAAATAATTAAGAAGCAAACCAAAAATATGCTAAGTTATAAAAATTCCAAAGATTTTATCTGCATAAAATGTTGTTTATGTACAAAAAATATATAAGACGTTATGAAAAATTTAGTAGTAGGGAAAGATTATTTTCCATTAATTAAAATTTTTCTTTATCACAACTGGCTTGATTTTAAATTTTACATTCAAAAAAATTTTCAATGCAATTCTTACATATTTTTTAACTTTTAACTATTGGCACCCTAGTGCCATAAGAGAAAAATAACTACGTTCAAAAACAATCAACAAACACAATCATAAAATAAGAATATATGTATGCATATGGGGATCACTGTACTAGAACCATAAGTAATAGGTATAAAGCGAACCGGGTTAATCCTACATAGTTTATGGTTGCAACATGTCTGTGTTTAGACTCAAAAAGATATATAAAAAATATTGTGCTGTTTTTTTTCCTTACAAAGCTAAGAATATTTTAGTTTCTTCTTAAGAAAATAAAGTTGACTGAACTTAATAAACTGCAAAAAAGGAAAGAATAAAAAAACAAATACAAAACAATTGTTGTGTATGAAATAAAATGATTTAATAAGATTGTAGAGATTAGAAAGAAAACATGCCAAACTATGCTGTAATATGCAAAAATATTTATAAGCAAATTGATGCCAACCATAATACAAAGAACCAGGTAGTCTCGTCGGCCAGCAGATTAGTGCCAAAATGTCAAAATTATGTTCTCCCTGTGAAAATCAAACAACAAAAATGATTACTCATAGTTTTTTTTTCTATGAGCTTTTGTTTGACACCTTGGTACTAATTTGTAGTTGTTGCAGGGACGAGATTACCTGATTAGTTGTATCATGATGCCAACATTTTGCGAAAGCTTCGAAACAGATGATAATGAATATATTATTAAATAAAAAAACAAAACACTCACGTAAAAAGTTGACAATAATACTCCAAAGACTTTTTGTTTTTAATTTATAAATAAAAAATTTATAAAATGCTTTAAAAATAGGGGTTGAAAAATGTAAGCTCTTAGAAGAAAGTTAATGCCAAAATTTGCTGATATATGCTAAAAATGTAAAAATATGCCATAACAAATCGATGTACACAGATGAAAAACAATATTATAGGTTACGCGAAGCACAGAAAAAAAGATAGTGCATATTTTTGGTAGCCCTGTTTATGGTTTTAAGATCTTATTATTAGTGAGTTTTATTATTGATTTATTTTATTAAAAGTTTTCAATAAGTCTTAAAAAAACCTTTTTCTCGAGTAAGTGTCAATTATGTGATGCGGCTTGTTTTTTAACAAAGAAAAACACAGAGATAATTCAAAAAAATTATAAATAGGTATTGGTGATAGATATCATAAGAACGCTAAATGACTAAAAAAACCGGGCTTGTGTAATATGCTTGTCTGTCCTTCACCAACCAAAAGACATACGTGAACTAAGCCAGTACATTGCCCTAATTACGGGAAATATTGTAGCAATAACTACATGCACACCAACACTAAATTTTCGTTAAAAAATTACCCTTTTACATTTTTTATTAAATAGTAAAAATAATTAAAAAATTAAATTTGTTAAATTTGATTGGAAATTTTAGATATTTAAAAAAAAAATTTTTTTTATGAAACAAATTTTTTTTGTTGACCTTTTTTTGTTTATAGTTATGTTTTTAAAATTCGGCTTTATGTAACATATTTACTCAAATAAAGTAAGCAATTAGGTTTAAATTTCAATTGTTCTCATATATTAAATTTTTCCAATTTTTAAAAATATCCCCCTAATGTGATCAATGAAGTTGATCGATATATTGGGAAAATTTAATAAATTTTTTTTGTTAAATATTTTGTTTGCTTAATTAGATCCCATAATATTGAAAACATACTAGAAATCAATCAAAATAAGTTAAAATTAGCTGTTCTATATTATGCCATAATAGAAATTCATTATAAACAGAGGCTTAAAAGCCAAAGAAAATTAAATTAAATCTTTTTAAGTTTAGAAAAAAGTTTTATTTCATTATTTATGCTTACATTAGCTTAACGTTTCCTTACCTTTCAAAAACTTTGTCACAATATGCGATATTTTTATTCTCGCAACAAAACAACAAGATAATTGGCACATTTGTTTTATTATCACGCCTGCATTTGCATGACACATTTTTTTATATTTTTTCAAAATTAATTATAATCAAACTAGTTATTAAAGGTCTGTGTATCGAAATTAAAAATATATATTAAACCATGAACTTTATTTTTATTAAAAAAAATTGTCAATGATCAAAAAATATCTGCCCTGTTCTTTTGTAAAAAAACAAGTTTTCGGTCTGCGTACAGAAAAAATAAAGACAAACTTGTTATTATATCAATCAGAAAACCAGAAAATTAAAAATTTATGCTGAATTTGTCAAATGTAGACTCAATAGAAAGATGTTTTAATTCAAACCAATTATCATTTAGAAAAATTTTCTGTGTTTTAATTTAAAAAAAATAATAAAAATAATAATAATTCGACCCAGCCCTCTACTTTTCTTTGCTTATTTATTACACAAGGTTGTAACTTCCTTTAAGAAAATTGTTATCTAATAATAGAAAAGAATCTTTCAAAACCACGTTTTATTTATATCAATTTTATTTTTCTCATTTTGTAAGCAGATGTCTATTTATTATTTTTTCTTTTGGAAAAAAAGAATAATGGGGGTATTTCATTAAGTGTTAATGGGTGATTTTATGAATAGAATATTGATGGTAGACATGTAATCAAAATATTATTTTTATTAGAAAATGATGCAAAACATCATTAAGTGGTTGCTTTATCAATTTGTTAACAAAACTTTTTATAGCCAAATATTATTTTAGTCATAATTTTGTCTATTTCTTACAATATGTTTCACACTAAAAATAGTTTTGAATAAATAAACAGATTTCTTTTAAAAAGAAGGTAAAAAGGCTTTACCTTAACATTTTATAAATAAAAATTTATTGTGGAAATTTGTTTAAATTGATTGTTGTGTGTTTGCTAACATTTAAATTCTATTAACTTGTATAGTATCTCGGTGGGAAATGTGAGACAATGGTCGGCATGCTCGTCCTGTGTGTGGTACGAAACATATGTATATATATAATATATAATTTCATTTTCCATAGTTCCTAGGAGGAGGATAGAGCTGTACAAAACCTGGTGGTACAAAAAAGGATTGTTCGTTGCTGCTTACAAAAATCACACATCGGGTAACCAAATCTTAAGCAGTGACATGTTCCGTTCATATAAAGTTTAAGAACTGATGTCAGTCGCTTCCCTCAAAAACTAGTCACGACAATAATTTGAGAGCTGTCCACTTCTCTTACCCTGCAGATAGCGGAAAAGAGAACGCTTAAGAAATTCAGTTTTTTAAAAAAACTCAGTATGAACCTTCAAAAAATAGCAAAAAATTCAAAGGTCCATCGTCATACTGTTTCAAAAGCAAATAAGCACAACAAGGAAGAGTTAAGCATATAAAGAAAGAAAATCTGGATCAGGACAAAAAAAGTTCTTACAAATATTTTTAAGGCAAACTAAAGTAGTTTTAAGTTCACAAAGTTCTGGATCACAGTGCGGTAAAGTATTAAGAGCCAAAAGAACGAACAAAAAAATTAGGGTAAAATTTAATAAAAAATTCTTCTTTTGCATGATGAGTGATGGGACTTATACACTGGAAGAATTTTCACAACTACTGGGTTTAAACATTTATAGCTGAGGGACGGAGTAATGCTTAAAAAAAATACCAGAAGAAAAACAAACAAAGTTAATCAAGAAGTTTTTTATGTGGTAAGTATTTTCCAGTTGTAGCAAAGAAAGTCACTAACTTGTTAAACCAGCACAATAAACACAGAAATATATATTATTAAGTGAAAACAAAAATGAATTTTACCTTTCTTCAACAAGCACAGTGTAGCTTTAGAGTTTTGTCACTCTTTATTATCATGCAACTATAAAAGAAAGTCTCTTTAGTAGTATTCAAACAGTGATGTCAAGATCAAATCGCATTAGACTAATCCACAGTTTAGTCTAGAGTTTTGGGCTGTCGGAAAATATTGAAAAATTGTAAACAAAACATTAAAGGACAAAGGAAAAGTATCCCAGCACTTGTCCGATTTAAAGCTTAGGTGGTCCATTTTGTCCAAAAAAGTACTTATTTACTCACTAAGTTTGTTTTTTAAGACAACCCATGTGGGTCACTGGCCAAACTGAGAATATATTTCCCAGCACTTTGGTCTTCTGTGAATCTTCTTCAGTTTTTAGCATTTATTTTTAAAAGATTACCCTGGAGTGCATTTTTTCTAACGAAGTTTAAGGTGTTCTTCCTTCAGGATCATATCCAAAGAACTTTTTTGCTGAAGCACCCTTGTGGCCAGGCCAGCGCAATCTTTGGATTTTTACGCACTTAACTACATCAATGATAGCAATGACTGGTATTCTCCGAAGATTGCTCTATACATCTTGCGATGGGTTTTTTCTCAAAGTTACACTTCAAAATCTCCTTCGTCTGCTTGAACAAGCGACCATGCCTCTGCTCCGTATAGCAGAACAGGCAGAATAAGTGTTTTGTGTGGTGTGAGCTTTGTATGTTCTTAAAATGTTTGATTAGGACACAGCTCTTCGCTTTATTTCTAAATGGGTGTTATTTGTTTTATTTATGCCGAACCTTTTTTTATATATTAGTTAAAGAAGCAGCTACATCTCGAAAAGAACTCACCATGATGTCAATGTTGTTGGCATATGCAAACAACATGTGCCTCTTGGTAAAAATTTTTCTGTTCCCAAAACTGCAGCGACCTTCTCCCATAAAATATTCAAGAGATCGCACGATAGGCTATCGGCTTGTTTGAAGCCCCGTTAGGAAATGAAAGGCTCAGAAAAATCTCTTCTAATTTTTACAGGTTTGCCGAATTTAGACATGGCTCCAAATACATTTAAACGAATTGGGCTGTTTTGTAATTGACGAACAAGTGGTAGCTGTTGATCTGCTTGTCATGTGTATAAGTGTTAAAATCTGGTTGGTGGTAGATTTACCAAGTCTAAAGCCAGATAAGGGCAAACTATTTCATCGACTTTAGCTTTTATTTACACAATATACTCCAGATAATTTTTTCTACGCGATGGATAGAAGACTAATCCCTCTATAATTAGCAAAGTTTTTTTCGTATTTTCCAAAAAAAAATACTGAAAGCAACTACAAATTAAATAATGAAAGAATTTCGGAAAAGTTAATCAATTTATAAATAATAAATAATAATAATAAACTATTTTATTTTAAATTAAATTTTCACAGCAATATCAATCAATTTTGCTGTTTAAATGCATTTGAAGTTTAATTTTGCTTAATATAAGTAAAAGTTTTCTTTGACTCATTTCTGATAGATTGCATATATTTAAGCCCTAATTAAAAAATTTTATATATAAATAAATTATTCAAAATATATTTCTTTTATTATTAAGTACGTAAAACAAGTAACACATCTGTTAGTACATTATGCCTAAATTTAATATCCATGTCCTTGTTATCTAAAGCAAAATATCTATTTGAAAAAAAAAATATTTTTTATACCATCTTTTGTGTTTGTTACCATTTTTAGTTTGTTATTTACTATAACCATACTTCTATACTACTTTTTTTTTATAAAAATAAAATTTTAAATATGTTTAAAGTATAATTTTCAAAAACAAATTTCTTAAAATTAATGTTTGACACAAATAAAAATCTTAGTTAAAGTTATATTGTCATTTTATCTGTTTTGTGCCTTGGTTCAAATACCAGCAAAAGAAAAAGATTTTTTACAGGTTTTAAACACAAAAAGTACGACATCAATTACAAGGCTTTTAACATTGTAACTGTGCATAATTGTGTGTATTTGTAAAGCTATAACTGGGTTGAATTAAGCTTTAATCCAAAGATGACTGCAAACACATTGAGGTGTTTATTTATAAGATCCTTTTTGAATTTTAATAAGAATGTTGGTACGTGTTTGCCAAAAATTTATTTAAAGCGTGAAAATGACAATTATTTACAAGTAAACAAAATTTTATTTATTAATTTTATTTAGAATTTTTATTTACACGTAAAATCACGTAAGTCGTTTTTTATTA
This sequence comes from Melanophora roralis, assembly GCA_963583895.1. Taxonomy (NCBI): domain Eukaryota; kingdom Metazoa; phylum Arthropoda; class Insecta; order Diptera; family Rhinophoridae; genus Melanophora; species Melanophora roralis. Next base: position 16,382,817 of record OY757190.1, on the reverse strand, counting down.
AAGGAACGTGTGATTTTAAAATTAAAGTGTTTGGGGAACGAAACATTTTTTTTTGTCATTATTAATGTGGAATTATTTATTTTATAAATTATTTAATTAAATAAAAAAATGTTGAGTACCCTAACAATTGTAAAAGTTAGCTTGTAAATATTTTAACATTATTACTTTTTTAGTTTCAAAACAAATTTCGCTTTTATTATTTTGGCTTTATTTCAATTTCTTTTTACTTAGGTGAAATAAGTTTTTTCCATAAATGGCGAAAGAAACTTCAAAAAAAAGAGAGTTTTCCACCGATACTAGTCAAATAGAATTACTTTTCGAAACCTCCTACGGATTTTCATCATCAGTACCCCTTGAACAGTGGAATAAAATTATTACTTCTTGAAAAAAAAAAAAAAAAAATATAAAAACAGTAATTAATTTTTGACAAAAAAATTTATGAAAAAAAAAATAATAAAAAAAAGCAATTAATTATAAAACGTGTAATTGAATGCTATCAGTATAGTGTACTTCACTTGTCTCTCCGACACTTTCATGTACATGTTTCTTTTATTTAAAATTCGAAAATATTATTTATTTACAGTCTTCGATTTTGTTTTATAATGAGCTTTGAAATAAAAAATTAAGGACTTATTGCTTAGATTAAAGGCGGTGGCACATAGAATCCGTCGCACTTCACGCGTTGCCTTTTTTACTGACATTAACGTAACAACGCAAGAGGCTAACACATAGAATCCTTTATAAACGGATGTTAAATCAGCTGATTTTTAAAAATTTTATGGCCGCGTGCAAAAACAACTAATCATGGCGCAATAATGTATCAGATAATGGTGATTCTACAACAACAAAATTTGGTGAATATAATTATGGTTTTTGTTGTAGTTTTCGTTGGCTCAGTTGTCAAAAAAATATATTTTAAAGTAAACAACTTTGACTACCCAGCTTTGAAATATGCATGAAAAAAGTAGATCAGTTGTGCTCGTAACACCACCTGGTACACATAATTTCACCATTCAACTAATCAAAATTAAGGTTATGAACCAGCTGGTAGTTGTCAAAGTACTTGACGTACGTTAAAAGTTAAAACTTACACAATTTTAGTACGTTGCGTTGAAGGAGACGTACTGAATGTGGAATTGTTTTCAATAAAACATGTTTTTCAACTTAGCTGTCAATTAAAAAAGGCAAAGTATGACGTACGACGGATTCTATGTGCCACCGCCTTAATGCCGAAAAAAATAAAGTGGAATTTTTTACAAACTGGGTATTTTTTGTTACATATTTTGAGATTATGAGTAAAGAAGTACTCAATTATGTGCTATAAACGCAGATTAAGATCGCAGGTTAACTAAGTGGATCAAAAAATTGCTTTTTCATAAGTTTGAAACTTCTCTGCATTTTTTTTTTTTGATTTGAGGCCATTAACCTTAATTAATTTGGAAAATAAATAGGGAGAAAAAAATCCAGCTTTCTTGTGACACAATCATTCTGCAATTTTTTTTTATTTTAAATATGTATAGAAAATTAGCAAGTCTTGATAAGGATTGTGTAAAAACCCGTTTGAGCTCTTTTCAAAACTCCTTGGCTTAACTGATTTTTATCTATTAATATGTTTCAGATTTTTTCTTTCTATTTTCAAACCATAATTTTTGTTTTGCAATCATAATTTTTAGTGTTTTAATTTTTTTAAAATTTAAACATCTCTGCCTTACATAGCCGCATTATGAGAAGCGATTTTTTTAAAAGCGTAAATTATTCTAACGCTATTTAGACTATTTTTTTGCTGGGTAGTCGAACAGATAAACATTTAACAAAAATGCTTTTCACTCTTCTTTGTAAATAGAGCATTTCTAAGGAAACTAATATGAATGCTGCCATTTTTGATATTTTTTTTAAGTTCTTATTTAAATATGTCTACAAATGTCTACAAGTTGTATTTATTTCTCCTTGACGTTAAAAAATCTATGTAAATATATGAAAATAAAATTTAAATGTGCACATATTAAATTATATATTCCGTCTTTTTTATATTTTTTTATTAAGTTTTTTTATTAAGTTTTTCTTATTAAGTTAGGTCAATAAAATAAAAGATGTTATCTAGTTAGCCATTCTTTTAAAATAAATGCCATTTTTTATAAATATTATATTCAAAAAACGTAAATGTGTATATAGCAATCTAAAATTCAAAAGGGTGTATCTTACATTAAAAAAACTAGGAGCAGGAACAAAAAAACCTAATTTTCTGCTGTAATTATTGCGCCAAAAAAAAAAACTTCCAAAGAGCTAAAATTAAAAAAAAAATTTAAAAAGTGCTTTAGTTAAACACTCAAATTATTGAAATTAGGAGAGTGCAAAAATTAAAATTTGTGTTAGATTAACCCAAAATATTGTTGTTGGTATTACTAAATATTTGTTATTAAAACAAGTGAAAAAATATTTAAATATGGTTAAAAATAATCAAAAAAAAAAAAAAAAACAATCAAAGAGGACAGTGCTACACGTTTAATATATATCTACAGTATTACAGTATCTTGATATTTATTAAAGGTTTATAATACAATATTGAGGGATCGCGGTCCATACACTCAAAAAATTATTACAGTAACTGACTGTAAGTTATTTAGGAAGTATTCCGTAAAGTTGTTTTTTAATGAAACAGTTAAATTTTAATACAATATTTTTTTTAACTGATATGAAGGGTTAATCAAAGCCTCGAATAAACAAAAAAAATGGTTTTCAGTTAAAGTTATTTTTGTCAGTTTTTGTTTTGGTAATATTAAACTTTGTTGTTATTTTTCTGATAGTTTGTGTTTTGCTGTAAATGACAGAAAATCTAGTTAATTTTAGACGAATATGTAAGTTAATTTTTTGATGTCTGAATTTAAATGAAATATTTTGTTAATTTTAATGAATATCTTGTTGGACGGCTTTTACATGAATATCCAGTTATTTTAAATAGATTTCCAGTCTATTTCACCTTAATAATTGTTTGAATGTATAACAATATATATGGGGGATTTCATGTCAAGTGACCCAACTTTTTAAACCGATGTCTTTCGATTGGAAAGAAATTTGGACCAAAGTAAGTTCTTGCAGAGAGTAGCTTAGGCACAATTTTTTAACACGATCGGTCAAGAACTCTCTGAGCTAGAGGGGTTCAAAATTTGACGTTTTCGGCAAATAGGTGTTTTTTCTAATACATGTAGTTTATTACCTTTTGCTTTTAACAAAATTCGTCCCAAATACTTTCGATAGATTTTTTTTCAATCTTCCAGAAAAAAATATTTTTAAAATTAAAAAAAATTTTTTTTTTATTTTTTTTTATAAAATAAATAAAAAAAAATTTTTTTTTTCCAAATGTGCCCATTTTTTTTTTTTTTTTTTTGCTCAAAAGAAAGCTTAGGTCTTTCCTTTGAAGAGCTTGGAAGTCGCTTAGTGGGATGCGAGTGGGATATCTATAAAAAATAATGTTTTGTAACTCAAGGTAGAGGTTTTCAAATTTTCGCGTATATTCTATTTTGATTTTTTTGCTATTTATGTAAAATTTTCTCTTAAGCAAAAAAAAAAAAAATATTTTATGCTAAGAAACAAAATAATTTAACCTTTCCGACTGTATGCATTGAAAATATAAACAAAATGTGTTCTGACATTGCCATATAAAAGTGATTTTACTCCAGAGGCCTACCATTTTGTTGCTAATACAGAGTCGAGTGTATGAGACTTTATTTGGTACTTGCATACCGTCGGAAAGGTTAAATTATTTTGTTTCTTAGCTTAAAATATTTTTTTTTTTTTTGCTTAAGAGAAAATTTTACATAAATAGCAAAAAAATCAAAATAGAATATACGCGAAAATTTGAAAACCTCTACCTTGAGTTACAAAACATTATTTTTTATAGATATCCCACTCGCATCCCACTAAGCGACTTCCAAGCTCTTCAAAGGAAAGACCTAAGCTTTCTTTTGAGCAAAAAAAAAAAAAAAAAATGGGCACATTTGGAAAAAAAAAATTTTTTTTTATTTATTTTATAAAAAAAAATAAAAAAAAAATTTTTTTTAATTTTAAAAATATTTTTTTCTGGAAGATTGAAAAAAAATCTATCGAAAGTATTTGGGACGAATTTTGTTAAAAGCAAAAGGTAATTAACTACATGTATTAGAAAAAACACCTATTTGCCGAAAACGTCAAATTTTTAACCCCTCTAGCTCAGAGAGTTCTTGACCGATCGTGTGTCTTAACTACTCTCTGCAACAACTAACTTTGGTCCAAATTTCTTTTGAATCGAAAAAAAAAGTTGGGTCACTTGACATGAAATCCCCCATATATATATATTTTTTTTTGTAACCGAAGATATTTTAGCATGTCCTGTGACTTTTTTTGGGAATAATATAAAAAATATAAAAATGCACTCAAAAAAAAAACGTCAGTAGTCTTTAACCAAATTCTTAAAAGACCTCATGAATATTTTTGCTTTTATATAAAAACTAATTTTTAATAAACTTATTGAGAATTATTATGAAAATAGCAAAATATTCAGAGGGGGAAAAAATCAAAGCAGTTGAATAACGAAAAACTGTTTAATGCTTTGATTTTTTAATACAAAATTGTTACACGCAAAAAAGTTAAGTTTTCATAATTATTTTAAACATGGAATCGTCTTAAGTGTATTCGATAACTTAAAAACGATGGAGATCATTTTAACAAAACAAAATGAAAAAGAAATAAATTATTTTGAATGGGCTTCAAATTTCTAAACAATGAAGTTGGTTTACTAAAACATTTCGGTATTATGTAAATATTTTTTAATCAAAACCTGAACCCAGATTAATTGGGTTTTGCTTTATTCTTTGGTCAAAAAAAAACATGGAAAAAGTTTTTGTTATATTAAATAAAAATTTTCTTAATTCGTGAAGATTTTTTTTAAGGGTTAAAAAAAATTTAAATTGTTTTCGTGGAACATAAAAAGAGGATTTCGTACAATTTACATACTTCACGCAAGACTTTCATAGTATAAAATAACGGAAGACTTCGTACCATGTTTAAAGTAATTCGTTAGTACGTTGCACATATTTTTTTTAAAGGGCAAGTAAAAATATAACTAAAACTGGTGTTTGTTTAAAACAAATAAATTAAACCTTATGTTAAACCAAGGTTTGAAGAGCTAAAAAAGTTTTCTTTTAGATTGGGTTTTTCGGCAAATAAAAAATTTCACCATATAGAGAATTGTATTTTGTTTAACTAATTTTCTTTCTTACAAATCTTAGTGTTAACATTTAAGTATGTTTTTCATTCAGCATTATTTTAAGAAAATAAAAATATTAATCTTTAAAACAAAGCTTTGTAAATACAAAAGTTACCTGATAAGGATTTCATTAAAAATGATTTATGTATGTAGAATTTTGGTGAATTTGCAAAGATATAATTTACAAGTGAATTATTACTAACATGAATTCTAAAAGCAAATAAGAGAAGTCAGGTAAAAAACATAAATAAACGTATGTATGTGTAAAAAAACATATGCAAGATTTTGAATAAATACACAAGGTAACAGGTAAAGTCTAATACTAGAGAATTGTTTATTTAAAACTCAAATATTGTAGTCAGGTTCTGTTGTTTTTGTTGTATTACATTTAATTCAGTGTTCCCAGTACAATTTATTTTTTTCTTAAATTAGAGATAATTTTTTTATCCTTTAAAGTTTTTTTAGCAGGATATAATTTTTTTTAAGTAATTTAAAAAATTTTTATTTTATTATTATTTTTATTTTTTATATGTTAAAAAAATTTTACATATAAAATATTTACCACCTACTTCTAGTGCCAATTGTATATCATTTTGAAAAGTTAATTTATGTATTCATTTATCTAGAAGAATAACAAACAAATACCTCTGCCCGTCATGCCCCAAATTTGAATATATTGTCAATGGCGAAGCTAAATATAAGAAATAATTTTAAATCTTTAGTTGAATAACATACGGGACTTGATTCCGTTTACGAAAATTTGTTTCACCCATTTTATACTTGTTCCTTCATAAACAGCTTTTTTTGGCACTTTCAATAATATTTTTCATTTAAATACGGTTTTATCAATTCCTTTTTCATTTAATGTGCGTATGTATGTTCATGTCTTTATGTTTACAGCCTTTTATTAATGCAAAATATTACCAATATTTTCTAGTATTATCTTCATTGTCTTTTAGAATAATTTGAAATTAACGCGACATATTTTCAACCATTTAAATAGCGCAAGTGTTTTGGGCAATAAAATTGCTAAGTATATGGAGCAAGTCATGTACATATATACAAGCAAGTAATTGATGATTCTTATGGCAATAAGTGTCAATTAACTTTTAATAACAGTCAAACAATAAACCCTCGCTTAATGGTTTGTAATAATATTTGACATCTGGAATTTTACATTAAATAAACAAACTTCCTTTTTAACTTTAAATTCTAATTACAGTTGACATTTGCTTTTATATTTTGTTTAAAAGTCTCCAAATTATTAAAATTACAGAATTACTTGCTGTAGCAACATTACAAACAAAAAACGCTTTTGTTTTGCCTAAAATATTCTTATGAGCTTAGAGAAAACATTAAATGTAAAATTATCTGAACGTAGTGATTATATAAAATTAAAAACATATTTTGGTATGCAAATACTCTCTCAATTTTAAGTATTTTGGTTAAAAATAAAGATAAAATTACTGTCTTAAATCTTAGATGTTATCAGTTTAGAAAAATAAAATATACTATTTTTAAAAACTTAAGAAAATATTCAAAATCAAGTAAGAGCTATGCCCAATCTCATAAAATTTCTTCCAAAATGACATGCTTACTTATTCATTACTTTACAACCGAACGCGAAAAGCTAAAAAACTCAAATTTGGATTTTGTGTAACTCTTCCAGTTAAAGATTAATTAATAATTTTTCGGAAATTTTGACCCTATTGCTACACGAGGACAAAATGCTGTTTTTTTAATTTTACACGATAGAAACATAGTTAAAAAAAGAGTTGTATTTTTCTCAGCAAATAAGCATTAATATATGTGACTGGAAAATTTTCAAAACTTTGGACCTAAGAGTCAATAGTAGTACTTCTGAAAAAATAAAGATAGAAAAGCTTATAAAATAACGTTCGAATAGGTTAAAAAAAATGTGTTAAATTTTTTTGTACTTTTTGGCATCTAAGGAGCAAAACTTATATTTTGGTACTTCTAGGCTAATTAAGAGAGGGACAAAATTTAATTGAAATTAAATCTTTTTACTTTTTTGAAATTTTTTTCCACCAAGGCTTCATTCAGAAAGGGTAAATAATATATTGTACTTCTTAGATTTTTGAGATTTTGAGTTTTAAAAAAATGTTACAGAAAAAAAGAATTTATAAATCATTAAAGATAAAATTAAAGGTGATTGGCACTTTTTCCCATATTGAAATGTGAAATAAAAATGTTTTCACCACGACAATAACCAGAACTTATCTGGGAGGCCCAAAAGAATTTACTTACATTTTTAATTTTTTTTTTTTTAATTTTTTGAAGTAATGAATTCAGAGATATTAAAAAAAAGAAATATTGATAGTATGTGTCAAAAAACTAAACAAAGGACTAATATCCTGGATTGTGGTCAGAGTTTTGAAAACTATTTTACATCTTCATTAAATGCTGAGCCTAAAACTGTGAAATACGTAGTTTGTCGAAATTATCCAAGTGGACAACAAACTATAAAAAAGTTTTTGTATATATTATAAACTTTTCATAGTTTTTGTACATATTATAGATTCTAAAAAGGTGAATTAAGAAAGAAGTTTTAGTCCAGACTGAAGTCGCGAATCATAAAACAAAAAATGAAAAATACTTACTTACAGGACGCTTGTTCCACTAGCCAAACGAAGAATTAATTTCCGGGCATTTCTTGCACCAAATTTAAAGATATCTTTCTCCACTTAATTCTTGCATTAGAGTTTTTGTTTTTCCCTTTTGCGTAATCCGTAACCAGGTTTGCATTCAAATGTCTTCCTAGCTGAAGCATTTTTATCTATTCTCCTAACAAAACCTAGCAAACGTAAACGTTTAATTTAATACGTACAAACAACATCATAATTTTTGTCACCATGGATTGATCCATAGATTTATCAAAGAATTTTCCTCTCGAACACTCTTAGTACCACCTCGTCTGCTTCCGAATTTACCCAAGCTTTAGAGCCATACAAAAGCACAAGTAGTATCAGTTTCTTCTAATGGGTAATTGCTTTTGTCGGGAGGTGGCTTTAATTTTAAACTGCTTTCCTTAGTCAAAAGAAACATATTTTGGCCAATATTGTTCTTTTTTCTATCTAAAAACTAAATTTTTTGTCCTGTTTGTGGCGGTACTGAGGATGATCCGTTGATTTTTAAGTTGTAGTTTTAAACTTTCACTGTCTGCCAAATTCTACTGGACGGGTTGATACCATTAATTTGGTTAAATTTGAATTTACTACAAGGCCCACTTAGGCTGATTATGTCTCGACTTTATCAGAGGTAGCGTAGTCTTCTATGTCAATATTGTTAAGGTAAACAAGTAACACTTGATTTTTTATTACAAAGATAATTTTGTATTTACATTTTCACCTGGAAACTTAGGGCTTCCAAATAGAAATTTCAATTAATAAATTTATTTCTACACAATGGGAGTTTTTATAAGAAAACACAATTCATATATAAGGTTTATAAAATAGTTTCATTAAAAACAAAAATATGTTTAATGATATATTAAACCTGAACTCTGGACAAAGGCTTAATTTCAATTTACAAGGACTACAAAAATAATTTGTTTAATATCACATACAGAACCACAACCAAATAAAAAGGGATTTTATTAAAAGATAACTTTTGTTTATTTTATTTGCTTTTTGAACATAATGGACAAATTGTTTCTTAACACAGCCATATGTCAATAGAAATTCTTTAGTAAAGTGCTGTCAATTTTTGGTCACCATCACATTAATACTAGTCATTGTAAATAAAATATTCAATTTTACTGATAGGAATGCTATATATAAATGATATTTGATAACCTTAGTATTTTGAAATCAATAAAAAGTCTATTAAATATCCATTTGTATTATAAAAGGCATTGAACCTTTAATATGTTGTTAGAAATTAAGTTTGATATCTTGGGACTTAAAACAATATATTTTTTTTTTGTTTGAAATTTAAAGTAGTTGGAACTTATTTATATCTATATGTATTTGTGACTGTGAATACTTCTAAGTCCTTAGTAAACTACTACCTTCATTTTACTCTTAAACAACAAACTTCATTTAAAACTGTTTGCTTTGATCCCTAAATGGGTTTATTTATTTATTTTTGTTGTTGTTGTTTTTCAAACAGACTGTTCGACCATCTGTACTTAAAATTTAAATTGAGAAAATGCTTTGCCGATTTATTTGTACGACTTTATTATACATGTTTATTCAAAAACTATTGACAGTTTGGAGTACATTTTGTTAGAAAGAAAAGAAAAAAAAATCTAATTTTTTGTTGTTGTTAATCTAACGAAAATGTGTCAATTTTCTATATAGTATTTTTTTAGTTTCGTATTTTTGTTAACAAAAGGAACAGTTGCAAACATGTGTTCATATTTTAAAAAGAATAGAGAAAAAGTTTAAGACAACAGATTGTGTTGCAAGATTTAATATTTTTTCTGACTAAACTTATGAAAAATTGTCATTTTGTCGGATGAGTTTTGGTTTTATGTACACATCTGGTTAATATATATAACTTATGTCTATAATACCAAAATAAAAACAAGTTATTAGGCTTTTTATTTTTCTTTTGAGTTTTGCATCATAAAGGAATGATTCAAGACTTGCTATCAGGATTTATCTATATCCGGAAAAAGTTAAATGTAACTTGGCGTCTTTTTATATATTCGTTGTTAAAAGCAACCGTATTTAATATTTAATTTGAGACCCTATCTTACGGTAAATAGAAAAATATTAAAATTATGCCACTCTTTTCATGATATTTTTTATTTATTAAAATAAATTTCCAAAAAAAAAAAATGGAAAAACTTTTCAAGACTAAAACTTTATATTAAATATATGGTTTTCCATTATTGATTGATTTATACAATTTAGAAATATTTTTGACTCACTATGCCATTTGAGTAAATTTAGCTTAAAAAACTCGTTCTTTAAAAAAACATATCTAAGGTACTTAAAATGTGGAAAATTTTTTCTTTTTACCTGTTTGACTTTAGAATTAGGTCGAGGTCAGTAAGTAAAATTTTTGTCGGATCAAAATTCTTAGGAAATGCCAAATTGATTTATAAATAAAATCAGAACGTGAGGTATACACCTTAAATTTCTTTCGTGGTTTTCACTAAAATCAACTTTATCAGGGTAAAGAGTTTTTAATTTTATTTATGTTTTTTTACCCTACATCGTACGCTTTGGTACACAAGTAAACAGGAGCTCAAGTCTACCAGCCAGAGACTTTGAATATTCCGCTTCAGCTTATTTTTCTTACGGGTATCACAAAGGGCCTAAATAATCGAGCTTAAGTAAGCTGTATTCTTACCTATCAACGGCCGTCTGTTCTAACTAACACCACTGTCACAAAAAAATAGAACAAAAATTTGTGAGCATTAATTTTTGATTTACAAGAGACCTTTAATTCTATTTTTGTCTAAACCTCTTAGGATGTATTTAATACCAAAAATTAAATGAATGAAAATAATAGATGTGTTTATATTTAAAATATGGAAAGCGTATTTTTTACTTTTTTTTTAAATATTTGTGTACTAATAAACACAAAAAAATTTACAAGTATCGCAGATGCAATTAAAATACTTTTGGACCAAAAAAATATTAAAAAAATAATCCAAAGGAGGTTAAAATTTTTAAAAAATTAAAAAAGTACCTTATAACTAAAGGGTTTAATATGAATTTTAAAGCCCTAAGTTACGTACTTCAAGAAAAATGTGAAAAATGCAAAAGAGTACCAAACACGTAAAACAAAACACTTCCATCGTCGTAAATTTCAAATGTCCAGACCCTCAGAAAATAAAAAAAGGAATGGTACCAAAATTTCTAAATTAAAAACTACTAATTGAATTTGGAACAGAAGTACTTAATTTTATATTAGTAAGCTCATAACCTAAAAGAAGAAAAAGGTACTAAAAATTAAAAAAAAACCTTTTCTTGTCCAATTAGTTCTCAATTTTAATTTTGCGTATTTCTAGAGCCATAACCTTTAAAAACTCAACAAAGTAATAGGCATGTAAAAAGACTTTGTGTTCATTGAGTTAACGCCAAAGCGTATTAACTTTTTGAAAACCTGTAAAAAGCAATTTGCAAAACGTTTCTCCAAAGATTAGCCAAGTACTTAAAAACTACCAAAATATAATTAAGTCTTATTTTACCCCTTATACTTCAAAAAAGTTAATTTTTTTTGAGACAAGTTAAATGCGATTTTTATTGTCTCTATCCTTTTTGTTACAAAAGTTTCAAGAAGTACCTTAAAAGTATCAAAATATAATTTTTACTCTTGAGGCCCAAAATTACAAAAAGGTACCAAAAATGCAATTTGAATTATAAGGTGTTTGGGTAGAACACGATTATCGGTAAATTTTGTTTTTGTCGCACGGAGATGAAGAGGTAGTACCTTTAGGATTTTTTCTTTTTTTATTTGAGATCCTATCATAATAAATCGATATTTCGAGCGCGATACACACATTGAAAATTTAATATCTTAAGTCTTATGCATTTGGGGTGTACAGTAAAAAAAGTCAGCCGAACAGTGAAAAATCCATTATCAAATCTATTACTAAAGTCCAAAAAATTCAATACAGTTTTCTTGATACTTTTTCTCTTACGTATTTCTTAAATGTTAAAATTTAGAGTTTATCTCAAGAATTTTTATATTATTTTAAAGGGTATGATTACAGCTTTTTACTTAAATATTACCAAAACAAAATTTTGGTACTTTTAAGTTATACCATTTAAAAACTTTACCAGGCACTTAACTTTTTGTTTCTGGAGCAATACTATGCTCTAGATATTTTTGTGAGCTATACATAATTTTTTATTAATACTTTTGGTTTTTTTTAATTTTTAAACTTCTTTTTTATAGATCCATACCTTCCTAAGGTCCTAACAGTTCTAAATTAATATTTTCTATATTACGCATTTAGACTGTACGATGAAGAATCAGCCAGTAAGTATTTTTCTTAATATATTTCTTAACGAATTCCTTTTCAGGAGATTTAAAATTAACGAACGCTCTAAGTACACTTTTCCAATTATTTTTATTTAGAATAAAATACACTTCATTTAATAGATTTGATTCAAAGTGCTCTTTGACAATTAATTTTAATAAAATCTTTGAACCATGAAAGTAACTGTTAATTGCTTCAATATATAAAACCAATTTTTATTTCAAAATGGTATTTGGTTTTAAATATTTATGATACGGGTGTATGTTTTATATTTGTATGTAAATTAAAGAGAAAATTAACGAAAACGAACAATGCAAGGCTATTTTGTCAGCTTATTATTGTTTATTTTGCTTTGTTATAACAACTAGTTGTCAAAAGCTGCATACCTTAAGGCCATGTCAGATAAAACTTTTGCTTTGAGTTGCGTTAAAAATTTGCTCTGACGTTTAAGATGAAGTAGCAAAATCTATATGAAACATGTCACAGAAAGTACATATAACGTAAGGCGAAGCGTAAAGTTACGTAGCTCTCATTTTTTTGCGCGCTTTGGCAATCAGATAAAAAGTTTTGTTGTTGTTTTTTTTTCTACAAATTCGGTACGTAAGTGTTGCTAAATTTTTAATTGTGATACAACTTTTCTCTCGTGCCTTAATGCCAAAGTTAGAAATCGCACGCAAAGTGACGAAGTTTTATCTTTTATGGCCTTAACGCTTGTTTGCTTGTGTGATTGTTTTTTGTTTTTGACATCTAGGTGTTTGTTTTCGGAACTTCAATGTAAAAATATCACACGGATGTTGGTCTTATATTTGTAGTACTTGCACTGCCACCTTCTATTTATCCAAATTGGAATAATGTATTGCAGTAAAGTTGTCACTTGATAGGGAAACAAAATAACATATTCCCCTAGAATTTGTTATGTGAACATCTAACAGATGATTCTATTTATCACAATTTTATTTAAAGCATAATCAAAGAGCTTCATTATTATTCATACAACGCTCTCATATACATAAATGAATGACATACACTATTGACTGTTTTCATTCATATGCATACTGCGGTAATGGAGAAAAAAAATCATAAATGTTTAACATCGTTGTGTTACATACAACACGTATTTGCCGTTAAGGAGATCTATCGTATACTTTTTGAATTCTATAAACGTTGTAAAAACATTGTGAATGAATGATATATATTTATCATTGATATGTATATGCTGGTATACAAAAAAATTTTTTATTTGTACATATTCATTTATGTTGGTTAATTTTATTTTAACTTACGAATCATGTAATCTCTTTGATATTTTTCCTACGCTGAACTTCAGTTTTCTGTGGTTTTTCACTTCCTTAAACGTTTAAAACCTCGACAAAGAGCCATTTAAATAAAAAAGTGTCAATTGTTAGTAGAATTTTATATAAGATGATTTTAATAATAATAAATATTCTTATCTTAGGCTTTTTAGTTTTTTAATTTAACGAAAAACCTTTACAATTTTTTCAACATCAATATTTTTAAACAAACTAAAGCTTTAACTTCCAGCTAATATTTTCAACCTTTTAGAAAAATACATAACAGGCCGACAGTTTATGATCAAAGAGGGAAACCAAATAAGTTGTTCCCAACCAATAGAGGCTGGTGTACCTCAAGGAAGTATACTAGGTCCAATTCTGTACCTGCTTTACACGGCAGATATGCCAACCAAAGACTCTAACGAGGCTTTAAACCAGCTGCAAAAACACGTAACCCAAGTTGAGAAATGGGCAAAGTTATGGGGAATAAAGATAAATGAACAAAAATGTACTCACGTAACTCTTACCTTACGCAAAGTAACGTGCCCTCCAATCACTATTAACAACTATATGGTGCCTCAACGAACCGAGACAAAATATCTTGGTGTTTACCTAGATCGCCGCCTCACATGGAAGCCTCATATCAAATCCACTGGCTAATTTGTAGAAACTCTGTGCTACGTCGTGATTGTAAGCTTCTACTCTACAACTCGATTTTAAAATGAATTTAGTGCTACGGTATACAATTATGGGGCACTGCTTCCGCCTCTAACATAGAAAAAATCCAACGTTGTCAAAACAAAATTCTAAGAGTGATAACTGGTGCTCCTTGGTATATTAAAAACAGCAAAATCCACAAGGATCTAGAAGTTCCACTTGTAAAATGCGAAATCCTAAACTATGTGGACGAGTATTTAAAGAAGATGGAAACACACCTAAATTCGCTTGCTCGAAGCATCCTGCAACATAGTGAGCACACCCGCCTAAAAAGAAGGGATAACATTGCTCTTAGGTGAAACCTTTGAAATTAGTTAATTTTATTGTGACAACCTAAATTTTAGTCTGGTACTGACTGGACTTGTATTAATTACATAGTTTTAAGATTTGAATACTTATTGTTAGTTCGCCTAAGCGAAGATTCAATAATAAAATCTATGAAGAAAAAAAAATATTTTTGTGTTTGCCAATATAAAGAGTTTTATCAAAAATATTATGCACATACCTATTTTAAAATTCCCTTAAAGGATCTTAAAGCTTAAAAGTAAGGATCTTAACAAAATTGAAAAATTTTTATTTATTGAAAAAATTTTACCTATAGCCAGCTTCTTAAAATAAATTTAAGTTTAAATACCCGTGTGTCTTATTTTAACTGACATTTAAGCTAGAGATTTAATTGCCACAATTTCTTAAGTTTTTTTGAATATTTTTGCAAAAAAAAATTTTTTTGGCGTAATCTCTCCCTTTCTGTTTTAGACATGCTTAGCTTAGTGTTTTTCTCTGCATGCATTTTTTGAGATTCTTAGCAAATTTTCTTAAAGTTATTAATATTTTGTTACTGAGAATAATTTTTTAAAAATTATTTAGTAATATCTTGCATTTTCAGTTGTTTAGGATTTTTTTTGTTTCCTTTTTTTGTAAGCTTAAAGTATTAAAAACTTTTTTAAATAAATTTTTATAGCCCTTTTTTACGCCTACAGTAAGCTACGTTCTTTCCATGCATAAGTATTACAGAAGCTGTCATTATTTTATTGCAAATTATTGATAGTTTTTACGTATAAATAAAGACTAGCAATATAAGGTATGAAAGTCTGAATGTGGTTAACAGAAAGGAAAAAAAATTGGTTTTTGGGAAACCATTAAAATTTTGATAAATTAAAAGCCAAAAGTGGCCAATTTACAAATGAGGAAGCCAAAAAGCTGTACAAATATTTTCTAATTTTATAAGAGGATTTACTTGTTTGTAAAAAATACCAGTTGATAGCAATAATATTCAAAAGTTTGGTAAAAAATACAAACTGATTAGGTTTAGTGAAGAAAATTACTACCTGTAGAAAAAATAATTAAATTACAGCGTGGACCAAAAAAAAAATCACCCTATTGGAAGATGCTTTTATTTTTGCTAATAGCGGCCAATAATAAATTTGTTTTGACATTTGTAAGCTAGACAGATGTAGAATACAAGTAAACAAGCCATGGATCGATACACTTCCCTAAGAACACAGAATAATCGTGTCTTTTTTTTGGAATAACAATTCGCCTGTGGTATTGGCGCAGCGCGAATTGCGTCGCCGTTTCCCCGGTCGTGTGGCAGTGACTGCGCAAACACTGTGCCGTTTAGCAATCAACCTTGAAGAGTATGGAACCACACAGAACGCTGCCAAGTGAGACTGGTGCGGGAGCGCCCGTTCTGCCGATAATATCGCCGCTGCTGGCGAGGATGTCGAGCTGTCGCCAGAAACATCAACCAGATGCTGTGCCTCGAAATCAGCTATCAGCCGGTCGCCCTTAGGCGAATTTTGGTCAAAGGCCTACGCCCAACCTATCCTGAATCTCTACGCCGAATTGGACAATTTTTCGACCAGCACCATAATGAGCGATCAAGATTATTTTCACCTCAGCATGTACGTGAACAAGCAAAATTATCGCTTTTGGGGCACCGAAAATCTACGAATGATGCAGGAGGAGCCATTACATCCGCTTAAAGTGACACGCTGGAGGAGTCATCGAGACGCCGCTGCTAAACGACAACAGTGGACAGTGCTCACTCTAGGGTATGTTTGCCGAATTTTTTTTTGCGCTATTGAACAATTTAGGACTGGAGAACATGAGATTCCAAGGACGTAGCAACGGAGCACACTGCGTAATCCAAAACTGATATCTATAGGCGGTGTCCCTGGGTCGCCTCATGTCTCTTTTTGGCGATCTATATTAGCCCGCAAGATCGCCCGATTTTTTTTTCGAATGATTGGACAAAATAATCTATTCTAACAAAACATGTTTCAATATCAATGGCCTAGATGGATATAATTATTAGTTTTACGATATCAGGAAAGACTAACACTTTTAAAATCGTCATCAAAGCAGAGAGGGTGGCTTAGTGGTCTCAGGCGCTACCACGTATTATGGCGCAACTTGTTTAGTTTTTGTTTATGAAATAATGACGAAAACAAGTTACAAAAGCCACTACCAATTGAGCTTGTGGAGCTTGATTGAATTTAAGTACCCCTTACTTTAACTTTTGAAGATGATAATGCTTCCAACCACACTGCTCGTTTTGTGCAGAGCTGGCTTCAGGAGAAGGGCGTTAAAATATTATTTTGGCCACCAAAATCTGTGGACCTAAACATTATTAAAAACGTTTGAAGACGGCTCCTAACCAACGCGTATAAAGGTGGAAGGCAGTTCCCTACAAAGGAGGATGCAGTGAATGCAATTAAATCAGCACTTGCTAGGGTGATTGATTAATGCGATTGAGCATTTTTAAAAAAGTTGTCATTAATTTTATTATTTTTATTATTGTTCGGCAGGCAAAAGTAGCCATTGCTTAAAATGTATTGACTTTTAGTTTAGGAATAAAGTACCAAAAGTTTTAATCTATATTTTGCGTTTTTTCATTTCAGCATTAACTTAATTAAGCTGTGCGTGTAAGAGATTATTTAATGTTTCTTCACTCGTACTTATTTTAAGCTCTAAACTCCATTCCCGCTTTTCTTTCTTCAAATTTACTAAACAAAAATAATTCTTGTGATTTATGTTTTAGTTTCTTCCAGTGAACAAGCAAAAGTTAGTAAACTAAGTGTAAAGAACCATAAGAAGAAAAGAAAAACCAACAAACTTTCATTAATTTAATTTTTTGTTTAAGGACTTTTATTTTTGTTTTAGATTATCGTACCAACAATGCTTACTGTCACCATAATGTCAACGTAAAACAAAAATTACCAAATTAACATTTGAAATGCCTGCTTGAATCACAATTTGATTTCGTTATTTAATTTTATTTTTTAACGAAATAAAAGAGAGGCTGCATAACAAATAAGTAAATGGCTAACTTGGTACCTGATGGAGAGACCGAGAAAAGGCATGTGTTTTAAGTGGATTTTGCTGTATTTTCTTAAACTTAAGTGTGTTTTATTTATGTTTATCTCTATATTTTGTTTTCCTATAACGTGTTGCTGTTTTGTTTTTTTTTTTGCTGTTGGTTATTCGGGTCTACACTGTTTTTTCGTAAATAAAAAATAAAGAAAATAAATTTACAAAATAAATGTTTTTTAAGCTTTGATTTATGATTATATGACATAAATTTGCTTTACTTTTTATCGTTAATTGCTTTAAAAAAATAAAATAAAATAAAATAAAATAAAATAAAATAATTTTTGCTAAGTCTTTTACACAAGTGCCTTAAAAATTATAAACAAATTCAAATTTTCACATCTTAAATAAGGACATGCGTCTTATTGTTTTTTCGATGTCAAGTTTTCGTATTGTGACTAATTGTATGTTTCTCGCAACACTGAATCATTATTTCTGGCTAACTGTTTTTATACATGTCTTCCGCCTATCACAGCACAATCAATCTGGCTTCTTGTTGTCTAATTCAGTCACATCAATGTGTGTTTTTGGACATAGAGATATCAAAACCGTTCCGTATTATACTTATAAACCTTGGTGTATTCACAACTTACTTTTTATCTTTTTAAGTACTATTAAGTTTTCTGAATACAGGATTTTTTAAGGATCAAAAAATATATTATTTTTGCATTGAAAATCTGCTTAAATTTCTTTAAACTCCTAAACTAGATCCTTGTTATAAATTTAAATGTTAAAAGGAAAACTATTGTCAATGCTTTAAGTAAGTTTTCAGCATGAAGGAAATCAAACAAAGGTATATAAAAACATATGTTGAGGAGTTTTTGAGAAAAGTTGAGTCATCAGAAAATTATAAGTGGAATTGAAATCCATTGGATTGTCTAGCAACTAATGTCAGTGAAAATGTTGGCAGTGAATATGTTATAGTTTATTTATTTAATTTAATTGAGTCTATGGATTTAAAATCCTTTCAGACTATAATGCAGTACATAGCAAATACATTTTATTAGTTATTTAAAAACAATATTATTTTATATTTTACAATATTAATATTTAATGAAAACCTTTTTGCTAATAAAGCTTATTAAACTCGGTACACATCCTTAAAAACTGGTCGAGGTGCGCATAATTCTTTCTGAAAACATTGAATGATAGCGGGCAAAAATTACATGCAGAGCGAGATGGTACGTTAAAAAAAAATTGTATATCAGGAAATCAGATCGTATATATCATTTTAATAAATTTAAAACAAATAAAACATTAAGTATCTCTATTCGACTCTTTAACAATGGAAGCTTCACAAATGCAAGTGCACTAGTATAAGGCGGCAAATTTAACGGATTCCACTGTAAGTCACGATGAAAAAATAACAAGAACGGTCTTGGAATGCTATTAATATAAACATTGTGTGTGGGTTCCCAAATTATTAATCCGTACTAAAGAATATGCCTTACAAGAGAAGCATACAATTGTACGGTTTAATAATGTTCAGGTTACTCTTTCGTCCAACGTTTTATAAATCAAAGGGATTGCACGTACTTTACTAAGAGCTAAAAGATATGCGGAATAAAACTTAGTTTAGATCGGTGACGTTTTTTTCTTAAAAATCTACATTAAAATCGTTGCAGGCTGTGACGTAAATATATTAAGCACTTTTTTTTAAAGTTTTAAAAATATTTGGACAAAAATGCTTTAGGCTTAAATAAAACGCCCTAAGATAACGCCATAGCCATACCTATTGTCATGAAAACGAACACTCATTTGGTTTTAATGATAAAAAAATTATAGCTTTTAAAATTTTATAACTGCGCAATTTTTTCTTTTTTGCAATTTTAGCTGAATCCTGCAAACATTTCAAAATTTTTCCCCAGCGACCAGAAGAACTTTATCTTTTTAAAACGTTTTTTTTTCAACTCAGTCTCATAATGAAAATCTACAAAAAGTAAACTGCATTTAATTGTTTTAAACTCATTAATTTATTTTCTTGTGCTCATTCCCCTGGCCGGTTTTAGTTTTTTCTAAACCCATTAAAAAACTTAAATCAAACAAACGATAACTGAACCACAAACCAATATATTGTCAAAAATCACTGAAAAGGGGTTGTTTTTGAAATTTTTTGAAAATTTTTTTAATATACCTAATAAGAACTATTACCCACGCAAGGCGGTTTTCCAGGTTTATTATCACTGAAGCACAGTGTTAATAACCTAAAATCAAAATTGATTGGTTATTTGTTCGTTTTTTTGCAGCCTTGTTTTTAAAAACCCATAAGTTAATAATATTTGTTTAAAAAAGGCACTTAATAAAATTTTTATTGTTTGGCAACAATTTGCCAAAAAAAGTCTCTTCACCGGCAACATTCGTTATCCTTATTTTATCGAGTTTTTGCGACCCATAATTGCTTAAATGAAAAAAGTTTTTTTTCTTTTCTTTCTTACCTTGTTTAGATTTGTGACATGATGATCCAAATTGTTAAATAAAGTAAAAAAAAAATATTTATTCTTTGGTAGTTTGGTTAGAGTTTAAAATCGAGAATAACTTTTTGTTTATATTATTTTTTAATTTATTGTAATACCTTTAGTGCCTTAGCAAGTCATGTAATTTTATGTATTTGTGTGTATTTTAAATAGTCCAGTATATGGAAAACAGTTTTACTAACGTTATCCTACTAAATATTCAACATTTGTTCACTATTGTTTAGTGATTGGTGGTTCCTTTAATTTGCAAATCTTTAATGTTATTTATTTTTTCATAATATTTCTTTTCTCTGTTAAAAAATTATTAAATGTAATATTACCATTCGGCTTTGACTAATAAAAACTTTCTATTTTAACTTTTTTAATACATATTTTAGTTGGCAGAAAATATTTGCTTAAAACTTTGTCTGCTAAAATATATTCCTATATTTTCTGTCCTCTTATATTTGTTATACAGTAGCAAACAAGATTTGAAGTTTTGCTAACGATTTACTGTTGTTGCTATTGTTGTAGTTTTTTTTCTACATAAAAATTGTTATAATGAAGCTACTTGTACTCTGCGGCTACCTTTCGGGCGAGAAGATTTAATGTGTGTTTGAGTGTACGCATAAAAATATTTTTTTTATTTTTACAATAACGAAGATTTAGTTATTTGAGGACTCTTAAATATATCTGGTGGTTTCTTGTTATGTCCTAATTTTTTTAAAATTTCCTTATAATATTCTTTCGAACATGGCTTTCATTAAGAAAATTTTGAATTTATTGATTTGAGCAAAAAATTGTAATTTATCTAGTTAGGTTAAAATGAGAATAAATATTTTTTTGGGTTTGAAAACAGCCAAGTTTGAAATTTTTTCTAATTTTTTTTGATGAATATTATTAACAAAAACTTTAAAAATTAACTATGGTGGCTACAAAGTCATCGGTCATACTAATAAATCGTTCCAAATATATATTTCTATTAAACCAAAACCTTAGCTATAAATTGTAAAGGTGGATTCATAAATAACAAATCATTTAAAAAAATAAAGTAAATAATATCTAGCAGACGTTCATCCAAAAAACAAGAGGAATGTGATATTTAAAGTTAGAAACGAAACGCAATAGAAATAACGTTGTACTTTTAGCCTTTCCTTAAAAACAATAATTTAAAAAAAATTATATAATGCTGCTTAAGCATTTTGCTACTTATGATCATTTGGCTTCAATTATTTAGTCATAAATGAAACCCATAGACGCCTTTAAGGAACATGGTCGCCAAAAGATTTCAGTATTAAATTTTTTGCAAAAAACAGAACACAACATCGTATATGATAGATATTCTATGGCACTTCTCTACATGTATTATTTATTTATGTATTTTTTTTAAGAAAAATTGCCTTCATAAAAAATACATAAAACATCTATGTTTGTTAATAAACAGCTTACACTACATTAAAATATTTTATGTCATTTTTTCACAACTTCATTTAATATGACAGAGAAATTCTTTTATATTTACATATTCTATTTATATGTCTATGACATAGCGTTTTTATTACTACGTCAAATAAAAAAATCGGAGTGAATATGGTTTTCGTTTTATATTTGAAAAATTAATGTTTTTTAAATTTTTAGAAAATTATACACATGCATATGTAAAAATATACATATATAAAAATGTTTACCAGAAAGTGAAAGACTTAATTATGTAAGTCTTTTATTTTATACATAAAAAAATCAAATGTTAATAATTGCCGCCAATATTAGTTAAATTTTGCAAAAAAAAAAAAAAAAAACTTAAAAAAAACATGTACAACATATATAAAGGCTGTCTTAGAGTATGGACTGATTTATATTTTAAATTATATTATTTTTGTTTATATGTTCATATATTTGTTAAGATTCATATGTGTGATCAATGTCATTTTAAAATGTAACATACAAGATAAACTCAATTAAAATGAATATTGGCGTGTTATTAAAAATTTATGAAAATTTATAAAATTTAGAAAAAATAGAAAATACATATGTAATTCTATTAGAATACTAACTTTCGTTATGCTTTTCGCCTAGTTTTGGTTTGCGTATACGTGATATATAATATCCAAATAAATTGCTTATTACGTATACGTACATATGTTCGAAGGCAACATTTTTAAATATGTTTAGAACAGTTGATAGTTGTAAATAAAACAAAAAATTGAAATATTTTTGAAACAATTTTTTTTTATCTTCACGTTTGATAAATTCAAATGGTATAAGATTTCATAAACTTCATACATTTTAATTGAATAAAAATAACAAAATTTATTTACAAAAGAAACATCTGAAAAACTAACGAAATTTTTTTACTGCAAAACTAAAATCACAGTCCTTAGAGTCCCTACCAATAGCCTCAAAAAATTCCAAATTTACAATATCAACACAATTACTAGAATTTTTAAAAACAACAGTTTTTCACTACAACTTTTTACAAAATGATTTGCGAAAGAAAAAATTAATGAAACAAGTTAGAATATTATAGTCAGTCAAAATGAAAATATTATACCTACACCACATTGCCTTTTACTCGAAAGAATGTTTTTAAAAGCTAGTAGCAAAATATTGATCCTATATTTACTGCATAAAATATGCTAAGTACCTTTGCCAAAAATTTTGTCTGAGCTACATTTTATTAAAATATTTTAAAAATTGCGGCCTGTACTTTGATCACAGAAACACCTAGATACCCAGAAAGACGGACTGACAGACGGATTAACATGTATAATTTGACTCAAGTTTGTTTATGTTTTTTATCTAGGGTTACAAAAAAATTTAAAATTATGAATTTTTTCAAGCGAATGATGTATTTTCAGATTTTTAAAATAAAAAAAGTTTTGTGTTACAAATATTTGTAAACCTTATTAAGTATTAGCGTTGCTCTTAGTAATCATCATGCATTTAAACACTTTTTTATGAAAACTAATAGCTAAGATCATTTAAAGACGTTTTTGTTAACTAGTCATTTATAAGTTTTAATACTTGTTACAGCATTAATTTTGTTAACGCAGTTTGTTTTATTTAAAACTCCATAAGAGGGCGGAACGTAAATTAGGAGTAATGCTTCACTAATAGATATTAATCTTTTGACAATTTAGCGTTAAGTAAACAAATAAGTAAAAAATTTATCTTGATTATTTAGTTGTTCTCACATCAATATAATTGAAATATACCTTATTTTGTCAAGAAAAGTTATTAAGTATTTTACTATTTTAGACCTCTTTCTCAGTTATTTTTTTGTGTTTGATACATGTATGTTAATTTTTCTTCAATTGATACTTATACGATAAGCAATCCGTTAATTAAACTCAAAATAATTATGCATATATGTGAATGCTTATGTTTAAGAATTTCTGAACATGTGTTTTTATGCCGGAAATGGTAATGGCTTAATAACTAGGTTGAATAAATAATGAATTTAGAGAAATTATTGAAACTCATACGGAAAATTGAGCACTTAAAAAATTATTTATGTAAAATTAACTGAAATTGTTATTTAAAATAACTGCATTTTTATTTAAAACCCTCCAACAATATATTTGTTAACATAAGCACAATATTTTATTTAGATACAAACATAAAAAATTAACTTGCATAAATTGAAAATAAGTAATGTCGTGCAGTTCATGCTTTAAATATCCCTTTAAAAATTTATTAAAACTGAACTGCTTTTTCATTTGAAAATTACTCTACGGAACCTTTCCATAATAACTTACAGTCAGATACTGTAATAATTTGTTGAGTGTATGAATAAAAAAATATACACTCAAACACGTAGTTATAAAATGAGGTGCAATTATTGAAAATAATTAACGGTTTCAGACTATATATTACCTGCAATGATGAAAGTTGTTTAAACATTTTAGAAACATTGTATGTAATCGTTTATATAAAAGTTCTCCTCATCTAAATTATGTTTTATTTGTAAGCAATTTCCTTTATTTTGTAATGCAATCTATTTTATTAAATATTTTTCTGATTTTTGTTTTATAAACAAACAACACAAGAAAATGCTTTTACTTTCAATAAAAAAATTGATGTTTTCGACAAATATTTATTTTAATTTTTTTGTTTGAGCTTAAGTCCAGGTTTCAATATTTAAGCCATTTCTAAGTATTGCCCAAAAAAACCATAGATTAAAAAATCTGTTTATTTGAAATAAAATTTCTAATACTTTTTCTGAATAATGTTAAAAATTATGGCTTTTAGTTAAAATAAATAAACGATGGAATAAATAAATGCAAATGAAATTTGTTCAACTCTCTAGATGAATATAATAAAAAACCAAACTTACGTTAAGTGATTAAGGTAGTTATTAAGCTATCATTTACTATTGCCCAAAGTGACCCCTACATAAAAGAAAACTAGATTGCAGATTTATGCTTAACGATATGTTCTGGTTTAGCTGTGAACTACAAGCATTCAGGCTGGAAAAAAATAATGAATATTCAGGAAAACTACAATTTTTTTTAATGCTGCTAATTTTTTTTTCGTGTACACACAAAAAATTATCTAAGAAAACTTTACTTAAATGAAGCCATAGCGGTGCCAAAAGTATGGTGAGTACGGTTTTTCTTAAATCAAGTACGAAATTTCTTGCTCCAAGTAAAATTTTTCAAGTACGAATTTCTTATTTTAAGCCTCAATTAAGCCAAAAAAGGATTGATTTAAGTTCGGAACCGTACTTGATGTAAGCCAAAAAAAGATTGATTTAAACCATAAACGGGATTAATTCGAAAATAAAATATCATTTTTTTGACTTATGGAGCTTTATTAAAGAAGAAGAATTTTATAGTTTATTTTTATTTTATAGATACTTAAAATTTATAATTTAAAAATTTAATTTTTTATGTAGGGGTGGTTTGTTACTTGACAACTTGACAGAAAAATAACTCAAAGAAACAGACGTGATATGTTACAAAAATAATAAAAAAAATATATTAAGAAATATTTAAAAAATCCCTGATGATGGTCGACAAAGTTGACCGAAATATCGGAAAAAAAAATTATATCAAAAACAAAAATAAAAGTAGAAAAACACAGACACATGTATGTACAGAAACATACACACAAATATCTTCGTGTTTTATTTTTATTTTAATATATGACCTTAAGCCGTAACAAACCACCCCTACATATAAACTACCCAGGTCGAAAATAATAACTAATTTATCAACAATATAATTTTTTGTACTTACCGAAGCTGAGATTCGAGCCAGGGATTTCTGCACTGCAGCACAAGCGCGTTACCTCTAGGCCACCGAGACACTTTGTTTTCAAATGTAAAAAATATATTAAAACAACAAGCTTTTTCCTGCTTGATTTGTTGAAGAAATCCGAATAGGCTTTATTTAAGAAAATGTAAGTACGGATCGTTCTTAAAAATTTCAAGAAAGATTTTGGATAAATTCAAGAATAAAATTCTTGATTTTAGAAAGCGAGTATTCTTTCTGTGCACGAATAATTGCAATTGCTATATTGTCAATCGCCTTTTCATGCAGCTGTTATGCCTTTCCCATTCCAACGCACCTTCTTTAATCGATGAAATCGCCCTTTAATTTTTAAGCAAATACGCCAGTTTACTATACAACCTCTATTCAGAGCTTAGATATTCAAGTTGCAGTTTAGAAGCTCGTTGTTTTATAAAACCTGTACGGAAGTCTATTTACAATTCTTAATAATAGATGGGCTTTTACAAAAGTGGGTTACTAACCCGATGCCTAAGAGTCTGCCAGACTTTGGCTGGCTAATTGTAATGAATGTTAAAAGCAGCTACTCCAGCTGACCATGAGGAGGGCATACAGTTGAAACTAAGTTGTGTTATTTGATATCCAAAATCTGATTCATTACCTACATATGTATATTTACATGCGTATACATAGCAACAAATATAATTACTAAGACTAATTCAAAAAAGTAATTATTTTGTGGTTTGCAATATTTATTTTGTAATGAATTTGTAACACAAATTCAAGAAACTTCATTAGGTTTACCTTAAATTTTTTTGTCGAAAGAGTAATTTCTTTACTTGTATTTCTTCCGGTATTTAAAACATATGCCACTCTCACAGGAATATAAAAATTTTTGAAGTTACAAGTATTTGTTATTCTTTTTTTATTAGTTTTTCCAAATATTTTGTTAAATTGACAGTCCAATTGATGTATTTAGGTAGTCACGCATACAAATATATGCATTAGAATATATTGAATAGTTACTTACTCTGTTGGATATACAGCTAACTTTATATTTACTTTAAACTAAGTTTAAGCTAACTACTTCGCAACTGGAGATGTAATAATATATTTTCTAATTTTTAAATTATTTTATAAGTATTATCACAAAAAAAGCACAGCTTTGATAGAGAGGACACAAATGGTCACTTGGGCTAGTAACATTGTTCCAATTTTTTACTTACCAAGAAGAAGTTATGTCAACACAAGATAATAAATAGAACTCTATTTGCCTTATCGAGCGCGTCACTGGTGTGATTCAAACCAACGCTCCCAAGATGATCAGACCAGCACTCCTAGCACTCGCCTACAATAATGCTTTTAAAAATTTTCCTAAATAAACTACTCGAAGTACAACACAAACAAAAATAATATAATATACAGCCAGTTTTGTGGTTAGTTGTAAAAAATTTTTTAGACGACTACTACTTTATATCCGACATTGTATAAATGTGAAATGTGTGTTTTTACTTGTTTCATATATGTATATAGTTAACTAAGTTTTAAACAACTGATGTACTTAAACATAAATACATACATGTAACATATAGAAAAAATGTTTGTAACATGCAGTTGTACCAACAAAGGCCATTCTACCAATAGTAGCATTCATGTGGCACGTTTTAGAATAGTTTTGTACAAGTGTGTTCTGTATTTACTAAATCAGAAACTGTGAAATTGATTTTATTAATTTATTTTGTTTTGATTTGCTTTGCCTTAGTTTATATACTTTTGTTGTCGTTTTGTTTCTGTGTCACGCACCAATCGATAGAAAATTCCATTTAGATGTGATGACCAGAGTTTCATTGGAAAGTGTTTAAACATTTCTATTCTTAACAGAGTTAAATTGATTACAGTTGTTATTTAGTTATAAAAGGTACAAAATCTGAAAAAGTTTTTTTGTAAAACAAATTTGGGGAATTCCATTATGACGGGTGTGACCATTTTGGCCACATTTTTTCTCGTAACATAAACAATTTGAAATTTTGATTTAAAAAGGCTATAATTTCCACAGATGGTATGGTTTTAGCCGTTAATTGAAGTAAATACTTTAAGAAAATAATTTGTTCTCACAATAGTTATGTTTAAGGCTGTGATGGATGTGACCTAAGAAATTTGTGTAAAGCAGAATCTCGTCTTAAAAATTGAATTGTGTAAAATATTCTTTAAAACAGTTTTAATTTTTTTAATTTTTTTAATTGCTTAAATTGTTTTTAATTATACTTGATTCATTATTTTTTCAAAAATATTTTTTAAGGATTTTCCTTATATAATAAATGACGGTTACGTGAACAAGTAGAACTATTGCTTCTATGAAACGAAAAATTCACGAGTGATGAACGAGAAGCCATTAAAACTGTTAACGCTGGGGGTGTTATCGGGTCTTTTTTCCAAGGACGCTGCTGGTCAAAGGACAACAGAAGACTGTGCGTGCTATAGGACCATGTTACTCTTGTCCTTTCTGCCGCAACTGAACAAAACAGAACTAAAAGGTATGTGGTTCTTACAGGACGGATCAAAAGAACACACTGCGAGAGCCAGAACCAATATCTTGAAGGCTGCGTTCCCGGGTCGCCTCATCTCTTATTTTAGCGATTAGCATTGGCCCGAAATATCACCCTATTTAACCGTCTCTATATGATAAAGTCTGAGACTCTAGAAGCCCTCAAGAACAACATTCGACACAGGTGCAAGAATCTGTCGCCCAAAGTGATCGCCAAAGTGTTGAAAGATGCCACAAAGCAAGCCCGTTAAGCAATCATTTGTGACGGCACCCATTTGGCAGATATCATCTTTTCGACTTGACCAGTCAAATTCTAAAGGCTCAAATAAACATATTCATACAACAAAATTAAAAATTTTCATTCAGAAAAAAAAGTAAGGGACCAACAACATCGGATGATTTCTTGGCCCACCTTGTATTTCGATCATTTTCGATGTTTTTGGATCCAAATTCAAGTATTTTTTAATAAAAAAATTTTTAATTAGCAAGCGATATATGGAAGCACACTGTAACAAACTTAACAAAGTTGTTAGAAAAAAAATTTAAAATTTTAATTTTTTGGCAACCACTTGCTCTTGGCTGTGTTAAGATGTGCATTAGTTTTTAAAAGGGACTAGTTAAATGGTTAATTAACAAAACAAAAATACTTTAGAAAATCTTTTCACAATTAGGACTTGATTTAGGTTAACTTATTTTTATTCATTTCAAAATGTGTTTTTAAAACCCCATTTTGCCAAAAATTATTACAAAGTTCTTGCTTTTCTATGCTGCTTTTATAAATAAAATCAGTGAAATAAGTTAAAAAATATTATAAAGGAATAAACTATTTAAAAAATTTTAAAATTTTTATTCAGAAAAGTCAAAGATAATAGAAATTTGTTTTTGAATAAAGTACATTCAATTTGTTTGTTACAAGAAAAACCAAAAGAAAAAAAATTTATTTACTTCATAGTATTTTATCCTTAAACAAATTTCTTAAACTCTTTTTACATAAAAACTTATTTAATACTTTAGGCATTAAGTGACCCTTAAACAAAATCTTCTTTAGTTTTTGCTTTTCTAACTTTAACGTTATAATCAAATCTTAAAATGATATTAATATTATTACAATAATGGAAAAGCAGATTAAACTTTTCAGCCAAAGGCTTAAGGGGGAGGACGTCATTTGTTTACAATAACTCAACAACAATAAATGAAAACAAATTTATTATTTGAAACATTTAAGACTTTGACAAATTTCAACAAAAACAATAGCAATCTGAACCCATAAAGTAATTTTTTTTCTTTCAAATACAAGAATTGCAAAAAGCTATTAAACTCGTTTTTAAAATTAAGCATTATTGATTTTACCCCGCAGTAAAATTTTTTATTTACGTTAAGATATTTAAGCAGAAGGTGGAAATAAACCTTAAAAAAACCTTAAACTAACCACAAAAATAGTAAAGTTTGCACAAGTATTTTGTGATATTTTCAGTGATCCGCTCAAACAAATAGTTTTTTCAAAATCTCAAATACTTTTAGACAGATTTCAACTCGACAACTATTACAGTATACGAGATATATCGTAGTAAAATTTGCATACAATTGTCCGTTTGCATATGCCCTGCCATTGCCCTTGTCCTTATCATTTTCTTATCATATCCTTAGCTCTTTTTGGGCTTATACATAAATTTTGCAATATCAAATATCTAAAAAATTTAAGTTTTTATCAAATTGTAATTTATATTTTTCATACAAAATTTTAAACTTATTTCTCATGATTGTGTTTTTCAATGGCAAAAATTATACTGTTGCCATTGTTGTTCTTAAATTTAAAAATTTTATAAATAAAAACACAACAGCCTTTGGCCATTAGTTTTAACAAGACCAAACAAAAAAGATAGTTATGTCTCCATTGGACAGTTATAAAGTTAAGATTGTCACATCAAATATCTTTTTTTTTCTTATTTTATCATTTAAAAACGAAAATTATTAAGAGGAGTACAAGTCTTATTTTGCCAGTGTTTGCTTATTTGTCTTTGTGTAATCAACTATTTACTTCTATATTATATTGCTTAAGGCATTTTTTAAAAATACAAATTTTAAATGAAACAAACCTGCATAAGCAAATAAATACTTTAAGTTAGATACTCTCCTCAAAACCAACTTTTTATGTCCATTAGCTTGAGCTATTTAGCTTTGCTTTTGAAAATTTTAAAAAATTCATTTTGATTCAATCATTCATTTTTGGTCCAATCTTACTTACTTACTATATATTACAGTATATTTATTATAACTTTCGAATTCAAATGTTTTTGTGTTTGTGGTTGTCTCCAAAAGTTTAAATGTGTTACTTTAATACAAAAGCAAACTGTTTGTTAGTATTGAAGTTAACTTTTCAGTTTAAGTGGGAGTATTTAAGGGGAGTATTTAGTTAAAGTAAAAAGAATATATTTTAAATAACAGTGGCTTTAAAAATCAAATAAAGTAATCAATGGATTTACTGCTGACATAACATGACAGGAAGCGTAAATGAAATGACACTATACTTATATGAATTAACAGCATTAAAAATTATAAACTAATTATAATTTGAAAATAAAAACCATTATTATTTATTTTTAAAGGTATTTATTTGCTTAAGAATTTAAGTATGAAAACATTAAAAAAAATATTTTTAGTTAACTATTAATATGTAAATATCTTAAACAAATACCCAAATTACTCCAACAAATTTTTGCAGAATATTAATTGGTAAACTCATTTCCGTTACTTGGTATATATTTGAACATCCTCATATATGTGTTTTTTATATTAACGTAACTCAGGAGGAAAATAAGGAGAAAAAATTAAACAAAAACGCATTCAGAGAAATAGTTAAGGTTTTTATACATATAAATTACATATTGACTACAAATGTAAACTTCCGGAAATAAAATAAATATTCATTTAAAAAAGAAGTTTTTTTTTTGGCAACACAGAAATAAGTATTTTCAAATCAGCAAGAAAAAGATCTGCTAAAAGCAAGATTTAAGACAAGTACGGCTGTGTCGAATTCTATATAACCTTCATGTTGGTCTTTTTGTTTACCAAGTCACCTGATCTAGGCAAGTTGTTTTCAAACCGTAATTATTATAATTATTTATGCTGTGCTTAAAGTCATAGTTTTCGAAACCAAGAACTCACAACATTTTAGCAATTGTATCGACTTTTCTATCTTTAAGGATCCAGAATGGATCAAATGTATATTAAGAAATATTTCAAACTGATAAATACCCTCACCACTATATAAGGGGTATAACAACAACCACACAAACACACACACACCCTATGGCTCTCAAAAAAAAACAGACAACAAATTAGGCAAAAACAATATACAATAAAATTACATTTTTTCATTCAAAAATTATTTTTTTTTATAAAAAGTCACATAAAGAAATATAAACTAAATCTTAAAAAACCTTGTTTTTGGAAAAATTTTTTAATTAAACAATTGAATTAAAAATTAACTTTAAAAAATGTTTGTATTCAACAAACTGTTGTTTGCCTAAATACAATTAATATACTTTTATTGTTTTCAAAAGTCCAGAGGCATTCAAGTTTTTTTTTCTGCCCTTCACTTGACATTTTGAAATATTGAAATATAGCCAATCGAGCAATGAGTTTAAGTTAATCAGGCTTATGAATAGTTATCATGCATTCCGTAATTTTTTTGGTAGAATTAATCGTCCAAATGTGCGTACAGGTCTGTAGAAGATGTAAAGCCCCAGTGCATGCTCATACTGCAGAAACTATTGCTGGTGTTCACGATAGTGTGGCTAAAGAGCCGTCCATCTCAACTCGTCTTCGTGTCCAACAATTGCACCTCTCACGCTCGTAGTTGATGAACATTATGCATAAAGGTATCCACTTTCACACTTTCAAGGTGCAATTTGCTCAAGAACTAAAGCCTCTTGGCCATTTTAAACGTCGTCAATGGTCAGAATGGTGGCAAGAAATGGCAACCGTGGATGATTAATTTTTTTAAGAGAATCATCTTCATTCATGAGGTGCATTTTTAACTCAGTGGATTCCTCAATAAGTAGAATAACCGCATTTGAGCAAATGATAATCCAAGAATAAATGTCGAAAAACGCATTCACCTACAAAAAGTGACTGTTTGGTGCCGTTTTTAATCCAAAATGAAGCCGGTCAGGCAGTTATTGTGAATGGTGTTCGCTATCGTATGATGATAACGAATTTTTTATGATCTGGATTGGAAGATATGGATGTGAACAATATATGGTTTCAACAGGACGGTGACACTTGCCACACAACTTACGAGACGATTGCCTTTTTGCACGGCAAATTCAATGACCGTGTTTACTCACTTTGTAGCGATCACAATTGGCCGCCAAGATCATGTGATTTGACACCGTTGGACTTCTTTCTTTGGGGTGAAGTGAAAGAAAAGGTGTATGTCAATAAGCCAGCAAAAATTAGGGAGCTAATGGATGAGGTAATTCGGCACATTAACGGCATAGAAACTCAATTATGCCTCAGTGTCATTGAAAAATTGGACTCTGGATGGAGGTGAGCCGCCGAGATCGCGGCCGCCATTTTGCCGATAATTTTTTTCATACATAATTGAACCATACCAACATTGTCATTATAAAAATAAATTACATTAATTTTCTTCATAATTTGTCTTTTATTAATAATCAATATCGTTCCTTAAAATTTAACCACCCGATATTATAACTGGCAACAAATATGGTTAATATGCAGGCATTTAGAAATTAAATTTGGGCTTTCGAAGAATAGTGATACAAATAAACCACTTTGTGTAGATAATTCAAAAGCGCACCTAAATTACTGAAACCAAAGCTGTTGAATATTGTTGTTTTACCATCTTAAGAAATCATTGACTTTTTTTAATCTTGAATTTAAAATTTTTGCTTTTTAACTAAAAAAGTAAATAAAATGGTCAAACCCGTTACAGTGAAGCTCCCTGTTGCTCAATGTCAAAAGCTACTTTCATTTGTTAAAATAATGTCATTATAGTCAATAATGTATATTTAAAGATCTTAAAAATATCTCCTTTACCAAATATTATAACTTTTTGTACGACTAGAACAAAAAGCTAAAAAAATTAGACAAAAACCGCTAAATTAAACAAGTTGCGTAGGAGGCCAAAAAGTTTCTTAAAATGCCACAAATGTAAATGTAAAACGCCAACGCTAAAAAAAGTATTATACGATATACATCTATTGTCTTTCCAAGAGTGTTAACAGCGATAGTGGGTTATAGCTGTCAAACCCCTTTCATAAAAATAGCCTTTACACTTTTTGAGTTGGAATTTTCATACACATTCCAAAATAATCTCACATTTTCATACATATATACCCACAAGCAAACATATGTATGCTTTAAAGCATTGCCAGTTGGTTAGTATTGATTTTGTTAAAAAAACTGGGAAATCTGGGGCAATCGCAATATTTTGCCTACATCTGCTCATTTTAAATCGCGGGTATCTGAGCATTATTTCTGATAGTTTAATACCTATACCTGTTCCGTAGTACTTAAATATAAAGATCCAAAATATAAATGCTTTGTGGGGTAGCAAACGATAATAAAGCATTTATAAGAGGAATGACAAACTGATATATACCCTCATGACTATGAAAAGGATATAAAAACTATCAAAAAACTTAAATTATTTTACTGCGATTTACATTTAAATTCGCTTGCCTTAATCAAAGTAAGTACAAATGTAGATTTCGAACACGTATAGGTTAAAGTTTCTTCGAATAAACATTAAATGTAATTTACTTTATCGTGATAAGCATCAAAATATTTCAATTTTTTTCAAACTAAGTAATGAATAGAAGAAAATAAGTTTTTCACCTCAAAGTGACTCTTTTACAGTTATAATGTCCTTGTGTGTTAAATGATTTTTCTTTCTTTAAAGCATAAAAACAATTTTGGCATATTTAATGAAGTAATTTTTAAAAGTTTGTTAAAGTTGTATCAACTTAATCCCCAAAATTTTTTTTTAAGATTCTTTCTGATATTTGATTTTACATCTAAGTACACTTTGTTTTTATTCATGGTTGCAGATATCTGGTGTTGTTAAGTACTTCATACAAAACTTTATATTTTTGTTATACCCTTAGGCGTTATATGGAAACTTTATTTTTTTATGGATAATATTTTGGTGGACAAAAACAGAGTTTTAAAAATATGGTCGTAATTTGCATAAAAACAAAGTTTAAACATTCGATTTTAAATTTATAAAAGAAATGATGAAAAAGGAAAAATTAAAGGAATACACAAGCTTAAACCTTTAGATTTTGAGTGAAGTAATGTTGTTTGGTCTAAGAAGAGCATAAGCATACCGAATTTTATGTGAAAAAACTGGTAACAAAACAAAAACTCTATATGCCCTCGAATTAAAATACCGCATTCGTCAGGTAGGTAATATTAAAATTTAAACCTTTCGAGCAGACGGCAGATCATACACCACAGGCAATTTAAATGCTGCCTGTGTGAGTCTTAGCGGTATTGTTTTTTACTTGCTCCTAGAAGAGGAGTCCGTTTTGCAGGTTGTGGATAGAGGATAATAACAAATAATAACATACACTAAATAAGTAGCTAAACGCCTGCTTAAAGCAAAAAGAAAAGAACTTAATTGGTTTTCAGGCATATATAACATCTGTTCTACTGGTTCGAAATCGATTTTTTTTTGTCAGAAATTAAAAAACCAAATGATTGAAAATTTAATAACTGAAATTGTTATTAGCAGTTAATAAAAGAAAGGCACCCATGCCGAAAGATTGTGATTACCTTGTGTTTCTGTCCCCTTTTATGTTTCTGTCCGGCACTGGAGGACATTCGGATCAGGCACTTCGGTATCGGTAGACTGAATGGCCTGTCGGACGTGGCCAACATTGGCATAAACAACCTTGTGTCCTTTATTAGGGATAGAGGTTGGTTTGGGGACAGCGGCCAGTATGGGCCAACTACCGGTGACCACACTTGATAACTTTCCTTCCTTTCCTTCTAACTCTCTATCTCTATTGATCTAATCTAATTTATCTTTTTCTTCTTCTCTTCTCTTCCCCAGGTATCACAAAGGGACCGAGGAAACGGACCCAAGTGGGCTGCACAACTATTACTTCAACATTTCCGCAGCCGCCTGTTCAACCCAACCTAACCTAACCTAACCTAACCTAACCTAACCTAACCTAACCTAACCTAACCTAACCTAACCTAACCTAACCTAACCTAACCTAATAAAAGAAAATGTTTAAATGAGAACACTTTAGCTTTTGATTTGCGATTTTAAACAAATTTTTAAAAATCTATTTTTATAATGCACTTCAATAAATAAAACAACAAATTTTCAAATACATTAAAAAAATAATTGAAAAAGAATCTGAATGTAAGGATATGAATAAACAAAAGAAAAAAATGAAAAAAAACTTGTTTAGGACCAGTGTGCAGTGATTACAAATAATTATATTTTACATACCTGCATGCATATTTTAAAATTTTATATTTCCTTTTAAACAAAATAGCTTAACAAAGCATTCCAAGCACCTTTTTAGATAATAACGATCCGTATCAACAAAACTACTTAAAAAGAATGCACCCAAGTACTAAGTACAATAAATTAAAGTTGCATGGATTATGTGGAAAATGTTATCAAGAAATCTTTTGCATGTTGCTTAGACAAAGTACGACAACCATTTGCTGCATCATAAATTTGGTTAAGTTTAAACAGGCTTATTATTATCCATAGAACACGTAAAGATAAAGAAAACCTATTTGTTATACTTAACTTCTGCATTATGGTTTTATATCAGACCAAAAATAGTTTCTTCCTTGATAATTTAATAAAAACTTAGTGATTTATTTTTTAAAAGAAAACTTAAAAAGTTTTCTTTTGAACTTAACTATGCCAAAGGGGTTTTTTAATAGTTATTTTAGAATTAAAAAAAGAAATTACTGTCAGAAAATGCTTAGATTTTTATTAATAAAAGATATAAGAGGGTCAACAAAAAATACATTCTTACCACAAATACTCTCTTTTTTAACGCTTTTTGCAGTAACTTGTTTTTGTATTTCGCAAAATAGTAAAATTTGTAACTAAAACCCCGTAAGATAAGTAAACGTACTGAAATTCAAAATTATTTTAAAAATATTTCTAATAAATAAACAGTTCAGCAATTCAGTTGCTTAATAATCCAATCTTCCTAACTATTACTCTAGTTCACAGCTCCTTAACTGTGGTGCTTCTACCTTGAAAGCCACCTGATAAACTTTTAGTCTAAAATTGAAATCAAAGGAAAAGCACAAAGAAAGTAAAGTAAATGCACTTAAATTTGTATATAGAAGATTTTTCTTACAAGTACCATTTTAGACAGCATCAGTGCTTCGAACATTGAGTATTACTTTTATATAGAACAGCACTTTAGTTAACTACTCATAAGATATTTGTGGTAACCACTGCTGGAATAGTTAAACGAGGGTGGCTCTCAAAATTTGTCTAACATTGGAATAATGTACTACTTAAAAATATAAGTAACCAAGTACTTAAATTACAAAATGCATAACAAAAGCTTAAGTATTGCCTTCTTAAATTAAAACAATCATTTAAAAAAACAAAACTACGCTTTTAATTTCGTGACTCGAAAAGGTTTCTTTTGAAATTGCTTAAATGCTTCCTCATCGAAATTTACTTGCAGGTTTGTTTGGAAAAACAAGCTAAATCGGTCATATATCGGAGAGGGCAACAAGCGGTGACTCTTTACTGAAGTGGTAAGAAAATTCATTTATGCCTTAAAACTAACGTCACGTCAGTATCTCGTCAGCCACATTGAAGACATTGGAAAAAGTGGCCAGTAATAAATATAATAACTGAGAAGTTTTAAGGCACATTTATCTCTGTGATGAAGGGACACTCTTTATCTTAGGTCAGTGTGCCAGGTAGACTCCAAGGAAATAAAACTGGTTCTTTTGACCTCAAGGGCAAGATCTGAGTAATGGAAAACACCGAGATAGGATAACTCCAATCAGATAATAAAGTGTCGTACAATATGCTGGTACAAAAGTCTTATGGTAAATCTTATGCATTGAATTTCTTGCATTATGGCTTTTATTTTTAAACTTTAAATATTGTGGGGCGCAAAAAAAAACAGCAGAGAGTTAATCAGGCTGTGAGGTTTTTTGCCTACAGCTGGGTATCAGATTGTCTCACACTTTTCCTGATAGGTACTTTCACTTTATTTTAGACAGATTTTCTGGCAGCGCTGGTTATTCCTTGTTCTTCTTAGCTAAGAATATATGGTGAACATATTTATTGATTATCGGGTAGCCTTACCAGCTTTTCGACTGTTATAGCAGATGAAAAGAAACTATTATTTAACTGTGTGTTGTAAGTGAGGTTTAGTTTTACCCCTATAATATGGGCATATACTTTGCTGTGGGTTAAAACATTGTCTTTGTAAACATCACTTCAAGTCTTCCGGATTATGTGTTAATCTTGTAAGCCGGCAGTAAAGAGCTTTTCTATACTCGCAAAAGAATTATTAAAGACCCCCTGGGTTTATAATAAAAGGTTTTTTTCGGAAAGAGGCTTATTCATTCGCTCTAAAGCAATCAGTTTCGGTTTTAATTGCTTTAAAAGCCTTAAACAGATGTTTGAGATTCGTTAAGGGAGACTTCTGAAACATACCAATAGGATAAGTAGAGCCCTGAAAATTTTAAAAACTATGCTCCAAATCTTGTCAGAGTATTGGCTGAGAAAAAAATGGCAGATTGAGCTGAGTTAGGTTAATTAAGGTATTTGAAAGAAAAACCATCTTTAATAAATCAACACTTGGTGACTCTCGTGTAATATTTTAAATCCTTAAAAGAAAAATAGAAGAAAAATTGGATATTAAGGAAAAAAAGATGTCTAATAAGGAAGAAAAATAAATTTTTTTAACCCGAGAATAAAAAAAATCTGTCAAAATCGCATGTAAAACTCTCTCTTCTTCTACCTTCTTGATGATTCAAAGATTGTCTAGTTTACCTTTAAGTTTCAAATCATAAGGTATTAACAGACAGCTTGCTCTTTTGTCTTTAAATCTTTCTTCACACATCCCAGAATAATCTTGAGTACTGTGATACCATTTGTTGTTAATAATATAGGTGGGTCAATGCCCAATTATAACCTCAATTACTAGATCCAACTTCCAACAAGTTATAAGCAAGATATTAAAGCTCAGCTTTTACCATATATTGCTAGCTTGCCTACAACTATAAAAGCTGTGTTATATAACTCCGCCATGTCTTTGTGATCCCATAAAAGCATAAAAGTACCCTTCGATAGTCCCATTGATCTCTTCTCATATGCCAACATTAAGGCCGGTACACTACAATCCAGCCCTTTGGCAGTCAAATATTCAATGATGTTGTAGTACACCAAAGCCCAACAGGTAAGACGCCTACGTGGCTCATAATTTAGCCAATGTCCTTACTGAAGTATTTTACCATTTTGGATGTGATGCAATGAGCGTTCAATTTCTTTTTAATAGCACTCTGAAATTATAATTAATTCTAAGCTCAGAACTATCTGATGTCCTTTTTTTTGATATAGACGCCACCTTGGGTACTCATATCCATTTAAGATATATCTGCCAATTCTCCATACAGACTATTTATAAGACTCTAGGCTTCAATAACAGTTGCGACTTTATTTTGTCAGTTGGTCGGTTTTTATTATTTCGAAAATCCAACTTTTATTTCTATTAATGATAAAAACCAATCAGAAATATTTCAAAGATAAATGTTGACAAAAATCAATATTTAAATGAACAGCAATCGAGCCAATACTCATAAACTTTATACAAGTTGATACAATTGATTTTACCCAACTAAGTTTAAAATATTTTCTTTTATCTTTTTTTTATTATTTTTTCTTAAACTTGTAGGAAAATTTTAAAAAAAATATTTATATGCTTTAGTTTCTTCTTCTTTTTTTTTTCTTTTTCTTAAAAAATCAATTTCTTAACTACTTTCGCATTTCATGTTATCACCATGTTTAAAATAAAAATAAAAGCAACTACGCCAATCTAGCAATCATGAAAAAGGAAGTAGTTAGGACGGGCCAACAACAATATCAATAAAGGTATAAAGGAAATAGTTATGACAGTGACAACAAAAACAATTTATTTTATCTACGATTTGGGACATATCAAGTAGGATTTTTTTTCAAATCTCTATGTGTGTGTAAATAAAAAAGTCGGATACAGCACACACACATAAGCATCACCATAAAACTAAACAATGTCAATGAGTACAATTGCGATGAATATGTAAAGCGTATTCGAATAATATTAAATAAAAATAAAATAAAACCAACAATTTAAATAGATTACAATGAACAAAATGCCAATATATGTATGTTCGTATGCTAATGTAAATGCATGTTTTAAGGAATTTAAATACATGCGTGTATAGGCATGCCCTTGTCCTGGTCAATTAAATAAAAGGGCAAACAACAAAATGGCATCTAAATTTAATTAAAT
Organism: Melanophora roralis; assembly: GCA_963583895.1. Taxonomy (NCBI): domain Eukaryota; kingdom Metazoa; phylum Arthropoda; class Insecta; order Diptera; family Rhinophoridae; genus Melanophora; species Melanophora roralis. The sequence goes on along the minus strand of OY757190.1, from coordinate 16,343,470 downwards.
TTAAGTTTTGTATGTAAATTTTGCTAAAAACAATGCCTTAAAGATATTTTTGAACTATTAAGGATTATTCACGAGATAAGGTTAGGTTAGGTCAAAAAAAAAAGACCTTCATATCCCAAAGGACGAAAACTTAAGCCAGTGATTTTGCAATGAAAAAAAAAAACAACGGGGAATATTTCAGAAAAATTTAATAATGTGGACCATCTCTTCTAATATTTTAAATTTTTAACACCTCGATGTAGCTATAATTTGTATTATATTAGAGATTAAATTTTTGGCTCTGCATGGTGAGACTGGACTTTCTATTAGTACCTCAATTTATCTTCCCTGCATATAATCTTTGTTGGAGGATGTCTTGTAGGTTTGAGTAAGCCTTTAGCATGCTCATTATCTGTCTTATACAAGTTCCTTCAGTCCCAGGATTTTTTATCTTTCTCTTACCGAGCCAGAGGGTAATTCCTGCTCTCTACTACAGCTTGACCTTCATGACAACGAACGTCTTTGGATTTCCTTAGGATAATTTCTTAATGTCTGGCAGCTTTGTAAAGCACTTTTGGTCACATTCTCTATGTTTTGGCTTTTTAATTCTATCTTAAATTTAGTACTGTTATAAGCAATTTATTTTATTGGGTGCCTTGCATCACGTCCATCTCACATGAATGAGCCAGGCTCAAAAAAGTGAACTAGGTTTTTTCTCCTTTCCTTATTGAAAGCAGTTTACGATGAACTCCAAGATTGATTTTTCATGAAATTTGCTAAAGGATCAGAAATTTCATCCTTTTAAAATTTTAATCGTTTAAAAACTGAAAAAAGTGACTTTGATTTACGAAAAAATTTTTGTGAAACGATTTTGGAGGGTATTTAAGTTGCTAATCCCATTTTTTGGAGCGACAAAGCTCATTTTCATTTAAACGGTCATGTCAAAAAGAAAAACTAATATTACTATTCTTCAGAAACCCGCAACCCTCAATTGAATTATAAAAAAACATAGCTTTGCCCCAGAGTCTCTCTTTGGTGTGCCTTATCCACGTATGAGGTAATTGTACCATTTTTTTCAAAAATTCTCGAGGCCAGACGACCAATGTAAAAGATGAAAATTATTGGCATATGATAACGTAATTCTTTTTGCCAAAACTGCGAGATTATCTATATATCCTTCAGTTATGTGTTTCAAACAACAACTTCACGCACAGCCAGAGCTTCGATGAATTTGCTTCGTGAAAATTTCACTCGATTTGGAGGCATCCCGTGACCACCGAGCTTATCCGATTTAATTTCCACGAAGCTTTATTGTTCAAGTAACCTCAAAGAAAGGGTATATGTCTCCAATATTTTGTGGCTTTAAAGCAAAATATTCGTTGAGAAATTAGCCTAATTGAACCAGGTTTACTGCAACATGTAGCGCAGAACAGGCTCCGTTGTGAACAGTGTGTTTTACTCGACGAAAGACATCTGGATGACATACTGCTCAAAGAATAAAATCCGCATTTTCATTCTTAAGTTAATACCCTTAATAAAACTTAACAAAGAAGTTTAAAGCTTTAAATTTGCATGATTTCGTTATCTTAGTCAAAGTTCATTTCCGTTTTTTGCAACGTAATGCCAGGTCATATTTTTCTAGTACATTTTAAAGTCCTTAGACCTCATTATTTACATTTTTATACTGTATATAATGCTAGGAAATTGCTACTCAAACATAGAAAAAAACTTTTTTAAAATCTTACTTCTAACTTTTTAACATTTTGTCGTAAAAGAGAAACGTACCGTCAAGATGGAATATACCATATGTGTTAACGTTAAAGGTTTTATAATACATTTGAATATATGTACAAATGTATGTAGATGTGCAAATAATATTTAAATTATTAGATACTCAGATTAAAGAGTCTAGCAATCAAATCAATTACTGGGCTTTTTGCTTATATGTATATGTATGTATGTGTGAATGTATGTGTGTATAAATATTTATAAAACAATTTTTATTTACAAAGAAAAACTTATTATCATATTTGTCATTTCAACTTTTAATCGGATTAACCTTAAGCCTAACAAGTGTAATTGTAATTGAACTTATTGCGCCTTGACATTTAAAATATATTGAGCATCAAAACAGCAACATTTTTGTGAAAGCTAATATTAAGAAGGAAAATTTTTGAAATTGATCATTACTTAAGAAATTACATACTACAATCAACGTAATGAAGAACACATATAAGAAAGGCGTCTTATTGTAGGTATAAATGTGAGTATGTATGTTTTGTAGTAATTTATAAATTCAAAGGCTAAAACACTATGTAAGGATAACTTACAAATAAGCAAGTGTTGTTCAAAATTAAAAAAAAAACAGTCGTTTAAATACCTTTTGTTTTTAATTAGGTATCAATACTTAATTGCAAGAAATTGCTATAAAAAATGGATGATAAAAATCCATCACTTATTTTAACAATATACTTCAGTTTAAGTAATACTCATTTACAATATCTTTATATTGAATGTAAATTAAATTACACGTTTGTAAATTTGTCAATTAAAAACATATCTTAAAACTTTTTTATAAACTCCAAGGATATTTATGTTCACACGACGACAGGTTTACCTGATTTTCTTTCAACAACAGTTCTTTATCGACAGTTTAGCAACTGTGCTGCTGAGTAACAGGTCACTGCTTATAGCTGACTTATTTTGCCATGTTTTCTCAAAGTAGCAGATGACGGAGGTTTGACTCAATATCGTTTAAGTTTCTTGTTTATTTCTTATTGTACAGGGTGTCCGCCAGCAAGAACTTTGTTCGTTTGTAATTTTTGATAAAATAAAAGAGAGTTGATCTTAAATTCATTAATGTTTTATATGACATCGGCAATTATGTATGAAATACAATATCAGATAAATGTCCGCTTTTGTTAGCCTCATAAATGTGAGCCTTTTTGAGCACATTTTTTATTACAATCTCTCACAATTCACGCGGTAATTCATTACTTTTTTCACAAATATTTTGTTTGAATTGCTCTGGCGTTTCTTATTTGTTTGCATTAGTATTGCTTTTCAAATATGCCCACAAAAACAATTCCGGGGCAGTCAAATCACGCAACAGAGAAGGCCGTTAAGGGTTTTACGTGACACCTGCCGTGCGGGCAATAATTCACGGTGCTCTCAACACTTGGTGGAAACAAAGCGTCCACCAGCGCCCTTAGAATGGCTCACTCTGCCACCCAGGTATCAATTCTCTGTCATTACTCTGTGTAGCCATAACAGACCCCTTGGTGAGGAGTTGGGCTATCTAAACCCGAATTGCGTCTCTAGTTTTGATCTCTGTTTTGATACAGAAGGATATCAAAACAGATCCGCGCCAACAAAACACCTTTCCACACGCTTGTAAAACAGCACCCATTCTTAAGCAAGAAAGATTATGATTATCATGTCGCACCCAACGAATGCGACACCTAGCTCTGTTTGAGGGATCCCTTTTCATTCAGACAAATCAATTTATCCACTTTCATCAACGCTTCATAATTCTGTTACCGCCAGTCAGGACCGAGTCACGCACATGCTTCAACATGCCAATGCCGGCCTTTTTATTATTTGCTACTATTTTGACGGGATCTTGTTTTAGATCCTAGAGTCCCCAACCGTAGCCATTTTCCCTATTCATATACTTCCAAACACACTTACACCTTTTCAGCTATAAGCCTACTTCAACAGTTGCTCATGTGCCTGGGTGGACCCGCTGAAACTATATAGACTCTATCTTAAGAGCCTTAAGTTCATATAAGACCAGTTACGCGATCACTCTGAGGCCTGTACAGGATGGACCCCAGTATACCAATTTTCGATCTCAGTTGCCCTGCTTGGGGATAGCCACAGGCACCACGTAAGCTCCCGAAGGAGACCTCACCATTAATCAGTTCATGCACTGGTAAGCACATGGGACCAACTGATTTCCGTGGTACAAGATAGGACTCTGGTCAGCCTCGGAAATCTACTTCCGTACAATTCCTATCAATTTCTATTCAACACAGATATAGTATTGGTACCCTTAGAATGATGAATTGCTGTACTATTTAATGGCGACAAGAAGGACAATCCAGGCCAGTAAGTTATACCCACTGATTACGTTTAGCCCAAGACAGACTGTTTTCAATTTAGCCATGTCTGTTAGCCTTTCATTAACTAAAACTTGCCCGGTTGATACCACGAGGAGGTAGACTTAGGCACATGTGTTACATCACTTATCAACCAACAGAGAAGGCCAATCAACGTCACCATTTCTTGAAATAACTTGTTGTGGAAAGAGGTCGCGCAGTAAGTCTATTATAATCCTAGCTGTATGCAAGCGACACCATCTTGCTGATACCACATGTTAACAAAGTTACGGCACTAAAAAATTTTCAATCATATCACTTTACCTCTTCCCATTTGCAGTTACCGCTACGCCATTTAAGCAGGGTTCAATAATTCCGCCTGACCCAATTGTACACCAGACTATCACTTTTAATGGATGCAAAGGTTACTGATTAATAATTTAAGGGGTTTTTATTGCCCAGAACCAAATATTCTCTTTATTCAAATGAAAATATGCCTGGTCACTCATTATGACATTTTCCGTAAAAGTACGGGTTGTCATGATTAACGATTAAAATACGTTGGTTTACCGAACATTTTGCCACAAAAAATTTACCACGTCTTTACATCATGACTGCCAAATACGAACTATCAATACTAATTTTTACCAAAATGGTGGCAAAAAAAAGAAGTATACCTTTCCTGCGGAAACCCTGTATTGTGTAATTATCAGTTAGTATTTAAAGAGATCTTTCATCCAATTTCAGACCATTTTAAATCACTTTCAAAAGCTTGTAGTTCAACAAGGAGTTGTTATTAATAGTTCTTAAGTCTTTTTAATTGCATTTATGAATTTTCCATTAAAAAAATCATAATTTTCCATTTCAGAATTTTTCATTTCCGTTCAAGACTTTTTCAATTGTACTTAAGCAGTTTCTAGCTCAGTTTTAAAAAATAACAATTTGTAGCGGGGAGCTAATTTATAAATGATTAAAATGATTTAAAGCCTGCTCCAGAAGAGACACTTGGTCAGCTTCGGTAATAGCTGGCTCACAACGTCCACAAGGGCACAAGTCCACAAGGGTTAGCTGTGTTTTTTATTTAAATAAAATGAATTAGCCGAGGCGATGTTTCCAGTTCGAAAGCTCGATGCTAAGTGATTTTATTTCTCAATTTTCATTTACATACAGGTTGAATAAATACAATACATATACTAATACAAAGAGAAATGAAATAATAAGAATAACAAGTGATTAAACATGTGATTACAGAGTTGTATTTTCATAGATTAGTTATCGATTACTTTACCGATTATTATAACGCTAACTAAAAGTTTTAATTAAAAGAAAAAATTGATTATACAAAAATAGTAATTAACATTCCATAATAAAATATAAATACATAAATTCATCTTAATTAAGCCGCGCTACAATCTCCCCCTCTGTTGCATAAAATCGTCCCGATTATGTAACAGCAACTTGTAGTTCAACCGCTTCCTTTCGCTGGCTTAGGTTCTTGATTTTGTAGACGTGCTGATCTTCTTTGTTTACTTGGTGTGTTTGTCGTATCTTCCTTGTTGTTGTGTTGCATACATACATTAGTGTGTTGACTGGAACAAGGTTGATTTTCGTCTTTTCTAGGACGACCTCTTTTTCGTATAGGGTATATCGGTTTTGTTGGGATGCCTTCATATGGAGTTAGTGCCGATACGTGGTGTGTTGCTAACGGCACCTTAGGGTTTTCTTCACTTGCTAACGTAAAACAGGATGAACCGCTTTTAGCTATAACAACGTATGGGCCATCTTGACGTGGTGTAAACTTCGATGTTACTTTTTGGCTTGCGTTACTTAAGATGTGTGTGGCCACAAGAACTTTGTCACCAACATTTATGTTTGTTTGTGGTCTTCGACTTCGATCGCATATGTTTTTGTTTTTATCCTGCATCTGCTCTTGCATTTCGTTTGCGAATTCTAAAGTGTTTGCTAAACGTAATAAATGAGGAGTTATCTGTGGAATAAAGTTTTCCGCTTTCACAATTGCTTTGAAATCATATTGAACTTCTGTTGGTGTTCTCAACTCTCTTCCAAATGTCAAATACGCTGCGGTGTAGCCAGTGCTATTGCATTTTGCTGTATTCATTGCAAACCTTATTGACGGTAGCATTAAACTCCATCTGGTATGCTCTCTCTTTACGCAAATTGACAACTGAGTTTTTAAATCTCTGTTTTTTCTTTCTACCGGATTTGCTTCTGGATGATAAATAGGAGTAAATGTTTGTTTTATTTTTAAACAGAACGTTAACTTTTGCATAAGTGCTGAAATGAACTGAGTTCCGTTATCAGTATGAATCCGACGTGGAATGCCGTATCTAAGTATCACTTCGTTAAGCAACGTTAAGGCACAATTTTCTGCAGATCCTTCTCTTAGTGCAAATAACTCAACCCATCGACTGCATAAGTCTTCAACAATTAAAATCCACTGGTAGCCTTCTTTTGTTTTTGGTAGGGGTCCAAACAAATCAACTGCGATTGACTCAAATCGTTTGTTACTGCTTACAGTTTGAAGTAATCCCATAGGTTTCATGTTTGATAATTTATATTTTTTACAGTCTTCGCATGACTTTACGTACTTTTCAATATCGCTTCTTATTCCAGGCCAGTAAAACAATCTAGTAATGCGATTAGTCGTTTTATCGATACCATAGTGACCAGCTATTTCATCGTTATGGTATTTAAAAAGAATTTCTTGACGCAAAGATTTTGGTAGAACTACCTGTCCATTCTCTGAATCTTGTTCTGAACAGTATCTAAATAAAATTCCATCGACCATCATGTATCCTCGACCAGTATAACGCGTTACGTTTTCATTATTGTTTTCAAATGCCGTAATTATTTTGTTGATTTCGTCATCTTCAAGTTGTGTATTACGAAATTCTTCAGCACCCTTTCTAGGAAAATCTATTTCAATATGGTTGCACTCGCATGTCTCTTTACAGCTTTCAGTCACGCAAGGTGGTCTTGACAATGTATCGGCTATAATGTTTTGTTTACCAGGAGTGTATGAAAAATTTAAATTGTAGCTTTGTAGTAATAGGGACCAACGGGCTAATCTCCCTGTGGGCGATTTCAACGTAAAAAGCCATCTTAACGGTTGATGGTCGGTAAGTACTTTAACTTCACCACCCTCTATGTAGCCTCTAAATTTTTGTACTGCCCATACCACTGCCAACGCCTCTCTCTCTGTGGTAGAATAGTTCCGTTCTGCAGGAAGCAGTAATCTACTGGCATACTCAATTGGCTTTTCATTATGACCCTCCCCCTGCATCAAAACAGCTCCTAAAGCATATTGACTGGCATCTGTGTAAAGATAAAATATTTCGTTTTCTTTTACTTGCTGGAGAATAGGAGGAGTAGCTAAAAGACTTTTTAGTTTTTCAAACGACCCTTGTTCTTCTGATGTCCATTTCCAAACTGTTTTCTTCCTAGTAAGGTTAGACAACGGTTTTGACACTTGTGCAAAATTAGGAATAAACCTACGAAACCATGAACAGCTTTGAAGAAAAGACATTAATTGTTTTAAATTTTTAGGCTCTGGGCGTTCAAGAATTGCCAACGTTTTCTCCGGATCTATTTTAAGACCGTCTGTTGTTAAAATGTGGCCCAAATACTTGACCTCTGGCTTACAAATAAAGCATTTATCTCTGTTCAAGTGAAAACCAAGCATTCTCAATTTCGTAAAAGTTTGCTTGAGATCATTCAAATGCGATTCGAAATCTTTAGAACAAATAATGATGTCGTCCAGGTATGCTAATATAAGAACGTTAGGCAAACTCAACCGGAATTTATCAATAATTCGCTGAAATGTTGCCGGTGCGTTTTTTAGACCAAATGGCATACGGTTAAAAACAAAGATTCCACAAGGCGTAGTAAAAGCCGTTTTTGGCTTATCGTTATCGGCGACCTTAATTTGCCAATACCCTGACTTTAAGTCCAACGTTGTCATGAAAGGTGAGGTTTTTGCAGCATGTAAGACGTCATCTATCCTTGGCAGTGGGTAAGTATCCGTCACTGTTATTGCATTGAGACGCCTGTAGTCTACACAAAGCCTTGTACTTTCATCTTTTTTAGGTATAAGTACCACTGGGAACGCCCACGGGGACTCGGTTTCTTCAATAACTTTTTCCGCCAACATATTATCAAGTTCTTTACGTATTTTAATCTTCATAGCAGGAGAAAGGCGATACGGCGCAGTTGATATAGGCGCATGGTCTCCTGTATTAATGACGTGTTCGACACCTTTTATCGGTTCAGATATATTTTCAAAAATTTCTTTTTTTTCATTTAGAAGTAGTTCAATTTTCTCTTTCTGGGCTTTTGTAAGATTAGGGGCTTCATTACTCCTTAAACGAACATCTATAGAGTTTAATTGAAAATATCGGATCGTTGGTGATTGTTGGTTCAATTTAATTTTTTTCAGCGGAGGGAATAAACTGGATAATTGAGGAGCTTCATATGTGTCTGGTAGACAATCTGCAAAAATCTTCTCAATGCCATTAGGTGAGTATTCAAATTTCATTGGCGATGTTCTGTTTGGAGTTTTATTTATTTCAACGAACCATGTCAAAAAATCATCTACGGCTTCTTTTCGCTTCGGAGTTTTCGTTTGTTCATTAATTACGGTTTGGCTTATGGATACTTTTCCAGATTCCTTAAATGGTTTATTTTCAAACTCAAATATGTTTTGTGGATCATCTTTAAAGTGCCATGTTCTTTGGGCCAAATCCATTACGATTCCAATCTGCTCCAAAAAGTCTATGCCTAGTAAAGTTCGGTTGTTTTGGGCTTTTGGCAAGCAAATAAATCTTATACGTTTTAAACGCTTTCCAATGCTTATATGTACTATGGTTGACAGTACCGTGTCCTTAGTAATAGAGCCATCTGCTAATGTTATTTCCGCCAAAACTTTTTGAAATAATACTCCCTTTTCTTTTAATTTTTGAAAGAGAGAATATCCTGCAACACTTGTTCTTGCGGCTGTGTCCATATAGGCTTCTCCGTTTAACCCATTAACATTTATGTTTACAGTGGGGACATTCCTACCAACTATTGTAGTGTAAATACTGTTGAAATCTAATTCCTTTGGACTTTCCATGATTTTCCCATTTTTATTGTTACAGGTTGGACAATTAGATCTATAGTATCCAGGAGCACCACACCCATAACAGCTCAATTTGGCTTCAATTGTTTTACCTTTTCGTTCTTGCTCAATTCTTTTATAGCAATCTTCTGCCGAATGGTTTTTCTTTCTGCAATACGTACATCGTAATGCAGGTTTTTCTTTTCGTTCTGTGCTTTTGTTAACGGTTTCATTATTTTCACTGAAAAATAGTTCTATTTCTCGAGCTTTGCCTAATAGATCTTGAAAAGATTCGATGCTATCTCTGTTGATTCTTTCACGAATTTGCACACTTATTTGGGAGAAAATCATATTAATTATAGTTTTTTCTGGTAGCCTATCTTTAAGTTGTGCAAACAATTGTCTCTTTCTACAAACAAAACTATCAGTTGTTTCATTTACTTTTTGTTTATCCTGAAATATTTCTGAAAAGATTCTCCAATCAGGTTTCGGTGGCGAGAAAGCGTTTTTAAGAAGTGTAATAGCTTCTTCAAATGTTTGCGCCTCGTGCTTTATACCTTGCCACCATGTTGATGCATAGCCTTCTAGAAGAAGAGGCAGACTTAAAAGGGCAAACGAGTCTGAGATATTTTCAGCTTCTTTAAAAACAAGAATAGTAGCGATAAAATCTTCTACTTTTGTAGTATTTCGACCCCCATTAAATCTTGCACTGCAATTACTAAATGTTGACTTGTATTGTGGTCTAGCATTAAAGTTTCCTAGTAGGTCTGAAAACTGACGTTGAGTAAAAGTTACCATTTGGGAATTAAATCCAGCATTATTTTGGTATTGATTTGTTTCGTGTACCAGTGGATTTTGAGCAGGATTGCCTGGCACAGCACTTACTCCAGAAACGGTAGACGTGGAAGAGTTGGCACCTCTGACTGGAACACTTATATTTTGATTTGTTGTGGTATTGTTAGAATTTTGTGAATTCATTGTGACTCTAGGCATTTTTATTTATCAAAATAAAATGTTGCAATACTCTTACGAATGTAATTACCAACAATTAAAATCTCTTAATAACACAGAAAAATACAGAGAGCAAAACAGCACCATACAAACAATGCACAAAATATTTTCAATTGTATTTAAATTTTGTACAACAACAGCAATGTTAATCTTTAATATTCCTGCAGTAGTTATTACTCTGTCAAAACTTAAAAAAACAGTAAGAATAACAAACGGTACCTATGTATGTAGGTATATTGTGATACCGTTACAATTGTTCACAATTTAATTTTAAAATTATTTTAAACGCAGTTTTTACGCAGCTAAAATTTTGTCACAGCAACAACACACACGTATATCAAACAGCAAATATGTATATACAGCTGCTACGCAGGTTTGATACATACAACAACAAAACGAACGTATATGAAGGGTAAAGTATTGCTACAGCCGGAACGCAGGTTAATATTCACAACAACAATACACACGTATATCAAACAGCAAATATGTATATACAGCTGCTACGCAGGTTTGATACATACAACAACAAAACGAACGTATATGAAGGGTAAAGTATTGCTACAGCCGGAACGCAGGTTAATATTCACAACAACAATACACACGTATGTATACAGTAGCTTTCCGTTGCAAAATTGTTGGACAGCGACAATATGTGCAAAAACAACACACGTGCATATGTATGTAAAACACCAAAAGGTTCGACAAAGCAGCAATGTGAATTAGAAAAAATTTATTTAATTTTCTCTAAAAAATTTTTCGTTGGGCGCCAATGTAGCGGGGAGCTAATTTATAAATGATTAAAATGATTTAAAGCCTGCTCCAGAAGAGACACTTGGTCAGCTTCGGTAATAGCTGGCTCACAACGTCCACAAGGGCACAAGTCCACAAGGGTTAGCTGTGTTTTTTATTTAAATAAAATGAATTAGCCGAGGCGATGTTTCCAGTTCGAAAGCTCGATGCTAAGTGATTTTATTTCTCAATTTTCATTTACATACAGGTTGAATAAATACAATACATATACTAATACAAAGAGAAATGAAATAATAAGAATAACAAGTGATTAAACATGTGATTACAGAGTTGTATTTTCATAGATTAGTTATCGATTACTTTACCGATTATTATAACGCTAACTAAAAGTTTTAATTAAAAGAAAAAATTGATTATACAAAAATAGTAATTAACATTCCATAATAAAATATAAATACATAAATTCATCTTAATTAAGCCGCGCTACAAATTGTATTTAATAAAATTCTTTCTTAGTTTTAAAAATTTTTTAATTAAACTTTACTTATAATTTTAGAATTTCTCTTTTGTTTTTTAGAATATTTTTTAACTTATTATAGAATTATTGCCTGAACTAACTATGAGTTATAAGATCTTAAAAAGTAAGATTAGGCAGATGAAATTTTATTACTTTGAAATAATATTTTTTTCTGGTTTTTAATTTTTTTTAATAAAAAAAATTAATGGAACTAATATAAACTTGCATAAAAATGTTTTTCGCACACAATTTTGTTTTTGTTTTCGTTTTCCTTTAAGACAACAAAACAATATATAGCAATTATATTAGCTGCACACATATAAAAAATTTTATTACCAGTAAATAAATTTTATTTTATATTTAACGTTATTCATAAACAAAAAACTTTAGTAAATTTATCTTACTACCACTTTCATTTTTAATAGAAAAAATGCTAAAAAAATTGTCTTGAAAAGATAAAACCATTTATGTTTAAGAATTTTATTTTACAAATTTATATTAAAAAACAAACTTTAATCATCTGAGAAAAAATTAATTTATAGAACCATAAAACAAAAGATATGTTTTTTACAGCTTGTTTATAAAATGAAAGCCTTTTGGAAATTAAGTTAATAAAAATAACCATATTCTTAAAAAATATTTTTATTTTATGGGGGTTTATTTGACTTACTTCTTCTGATTTCAAAATTTTTTTATAAACAAAGCTGATAAGGTTGTCACTGAGTCGACACTTAAAGAATAAAGTTTAACTTATAAAGATAGATTAATAAATCATAAGCGCCTAGTTGTATAAAAAATATATCATATTTTGCAGTTTTCAATAAATAAAATAAATTAAAAAAATAAAATAGTAACAGCTCTATATTCGGTTGTGCCAAATCTTATATACGCTTTAGGTTAGCATTTCGAAACCTCTAACATTATTTTAATTATTAAATATTTCGTTTTTTTAAGTAGGGGTCATGGGTCTTATTTTAAACATCTACCGGTGTATACGGGGAAGTTTTAGGGGTTTTTATCCTATTTTTTTCAAATCTTGTGTTGCAACCCTCTTTAAGGTTGGACATAGGGGTTAAGTATGTTCTAAAAAAATTTTTGCAAGGAATAATGAGTTGAGATTAGTCCCGAATTGGTCCTATCCACGGGCACCCTGGAAGCTGTAAGGGGGGCATATTACAATTTCTGAAACTTAATATAGAGGCCTTTAACGGGACGGAGGCAAGGGTCAATGGCAGAATAAACTAACGGGTGTCTGTCCTACACTTTATTTCTCTAAGGTCGACTCTGGGGAAGTTATGGGGCCCTTACAGTATGGATGATGGTGATAGGCGGAAAGTATGTTCTAGGAATATGTTTGGGAGGGAAAAGCAATGGGGGCTTGTAATACATTTTTATTCCTCTATGGGTGACCCCGAAAAAGTTTAGGGGTTTTACCCCAGCTTTTTTAAAATTTTGTATGGGACCCCTGTAAGGAGCTAGATAGCGGTTAAATATGATTTACAAAAATATTTGGGAGGAAGAACTAATTAATGAAATAATTTGTGGGAGCACCCGGAAAGCTGTATAAGCGATTTAAATGTCTTAAAAATTTCTTAAAAATTAATGTTTTTATGGCAACGCAGTTAGGAAGCGGAGATTGGGTATAAGTATGTTTCACAAAAATGCCTGTGAGGTAAAATTAATAGGAGTGGGTCTTACATTGCACTCGGGGTAAGTTTTAAGGTTTTTATATAGAAATTTTAGAGAAATAAGCAGAAAAATATATGTGAATAAATAATGACACTTTGGTGAAGGGTTTAATAAATAAACAATAAACATTAAAACTTCAAAAAAATAATAGCAATTGAAAATAAATATTTAACAAAACTTAACAGTTAAAAATAAAAATTTATGTTATAATTTCTAGATTACATCCAAGCCATCAAATGTATGTGTGTATAAATATATTTATGCATAAATATTAAAAAACAAATCCAAAATAATTTAGACATGGTCCTATACTCCTCACAAGGGTAATGTACTAGGAAATCATCCAAAAAAAAAAAATTATATATAAAGTAGACTCTTTATACTTATTTTGGTATAAAAATTTCAATTAAAACAACATTTAAAATAATATTTTTTGTCCCTTGATATATATTTTTTTTTCAAAAAAAAAAAATCGTTACACACAAAAAACTATCTAAGAAAACTTTACTTAAATCAAGCCATAGCGGTGTCAAAAGTACGGTGAGTATGGTTTTTCTTAAATCAAGTACGAAATTTCTTACTCCAAGTAAAATTTTTCAAGTACGAATTTCTTACTTTTAGCCACAATTAAGCCAAAAATGGATTGATTTAAGGTCGGGACCCGACTTAATGTAAGCGTGAAAAAGAAATGCCATTTTTTTGACTTATGGAGCTATATTAAAGAAGAAGATTTTTATATTTTATTTTCATTTTATAGACACCTAAAATTTATAATTTAAGAATTTAGTTTTTTTGTATTTACCGAAACTGAGATTCTAACCAGGGATTTTTGCACTGCAGCACAAGCGAGCTACCTCTAGGCCACCGAGACACTTTGTTTTCAAATGTAAAATAATATATTAAAACAACAAGCTTTTTTCTGCTTGATTTGTTGAAACAATCCGAATAGGCTTGATTTAAGAAAATCTAAATTTAGGATCGTACTTAAAAAGATTTTGGATAAATTCAAGATTTTAGAAAGCGAGTTTTCTTTCTGTGTAGTATATCAATATGATAACATATTTTTTCTGTTTACTTGTTAAAATATGGTTGATGTAAGATACGCGATTTTGATAAAAGTTGACAAAAATTAAATGTAAGTTTTTTTGTTTCCAAAAATAGTTTACGAAATTGTTTTCGTATTTAGTTTGAACTAAATTCTTCGCACAAGCATGCATACATAAGAACAAAAAACGTATTAGCCGACTATATTTAAAATAGGTCAGTTATGTTTATGTTATGTTTTCTAACTGCAGCAAAATAATTTAGTTTAGCGTTGTGGTTTAGGTAAAAGAATACATATTTTTTTCTTTGTTTATTCCGGTTTTTGTTTTGTTGCCAGCAGCTTCGGTTTCCTGAAGTTAAAGGCCAACCAACAGTTGTTGCTTACAACATCTTTAACAAAAAATCACTCTCACTACTCTTGTCAGTGCTGCCATATTGAAGTTCATACATTTTTGTTGTTATAAAGAATTTTGTTTTCAAAAATTATCTCTCTTCTTAAGCTTTTATTGTAAACTGGCATAAAAAACTTTAAGAGAACTTGAAATGGTAAGCAATATATTTTTTTTCTTTAAGGCTTCTGTTTCTTTTGAAAAAATTACACTAGTTAAAACTTATTTAAAAGTTTGAAGATTTAATGAAAAAAATTCTAATTTGTTCTGTAACTTGAAAATTTATTTTGAAAAAATCTATGTTATTTTGTTAACACTCCATGTCACGTAATTATTATATGCGATCATTAGTTTGGAATTTTTTTAATAGCTGTTTTTCATACATAAGTTATACATCTTGAACATTATTTTAAAAACCGTAGGGTAGTTTGTTACAATATATTCACTGAAGTCGAAAAAGAAATTCTTTAATATGGAAATGGGCTGCGCAGGTAATCCTTATTTGGATACGATGATTTCAGTAGTGGTACACTTTTTTGAATGATTCTCTTTAAAAAATAAAACAAAATCAATATTTTGGTTTTATTTTCTTGAAAGAACCCTTTTCTGCTACTTATTGATTTCTAATGACAATAAATAAATATATTGTAACAAAAAACTTATTTAAGGTAAATATAACTTAAGGAAAACCCCTTTTCCAAATCTTAAATTCAAAAATTTTTTTTTATTTTTTTCTTTCCTTTTTCTGACATCGGCTTAATTTTCTCCAAATTTAAATAAGTGTCACTCAATCATTATAATAATGTTTAAGCCTTGCAGTTACTTAAATAAAACGTTCACCATCCCAGCAAAAAATAATCGAGATTTTGTAAGCAGTAAATACTTGTTATAATATACTAGTGCGTTTTGCAGCAAGCACTTATCAGTAAATGTAAAACTTTTACGGTTTTACACACTCGCTTACCCAAGTGCATACTAAGAAGCACTACTGTAAGGCAGTGAGTAAAAACAACATTAGTTTTTTGTCAAGTAACGAACATAATCACACGGCAAAACGTTTATTTCGATGACGCGATAAATTTAAACAACTAAAGAAGCACCAAAATTACATGAATTAACTGGATATTCATAGCGCTGAAATAAGCACTTAACATGAAATGCAACTAAGTGGGACATCGCGAATAAATATCATGCCATACGTAAGCAGGTTTGTAAGCTTTGCTGTCTGATATTTCCTTACAAATCTACCTACGGTGAAGCAGCTGTTTTTTCTGGGATGTAAATTGGATTTTCTTAGTGTTTTAAAAATATTCCGAGCTTCTGCGTACGGAGTATCTGCAAATGTGGTTAACTTTAAGGACTTTTGTGTTTTTCTCCATCTTCTCCAGGAAATTTGATTTCCAAGGCAAGCTAAATTTTTGGTTAAAAATATTTTGTTCTATTATCCTATTTCTGATTGTCAGGTAACACATAGGAATGAGCCAGCAGACATAAGTAAGTTGTATCCTTTTATATAACGACAGCCTGTTCTTAATTATCTATCTTTCCTATCTTACCTATGCTTATGTCATTTTAAAAAATTATGCCTTTTGAAAGTCTTACTGAACGAAAATTTACAAAAAGAAGCACAAACGAGTATATGTCTAGACAACGGGAACCAGCTAAAGGTCCTGTTTTTTTTTACTGAGAAGTATGTGGGGAGTCGTACAAAAATAAACATCACATCTTATGGAACAGAAGAAGGTTAAGCAACCAGTACAGCAGGAATAACAAAATATTTCAAATAAGGTACTCCATAATTTTGGTAAAAGCCATGTTAATTGTTTTAGTTTTAATTTTCGCTTTTTCCTTTTTTACTATAAACAATTTGTTAAAAATCATTTATAAAATACAGGACTAAAACTTCAGAGCTATACCCAATTTTTTTACAAATACGAAACACATACTCATTTGTGATTCTCGCTGTATATTAAAGAATATGAGATGCCTTTTCTTTTTTTTTTTAGATAAAATCAAACAATAAAAGGGAATTTTTATTTTGGAGCTTAATTGTTAAATGTAATTGTTTGTTTGTATATATTGCATTTAGAAATAAGCTAAAGATGTCTTTTAATTAAATAAATTCAAATTCAAATGTTTATTATTAAAAATTGACTGTTTAAGCATTTTATTAATTTTGTTTCAATATTGCAGATTTGATTAATAATAAAATATTTTATTTCAATCTCTAAAAAAACAATCATATAATTTTATTGAAGCATTTAAAAAAAACCTCTTATTTTAGCAAAAGCTGTGTGCAATAAAAGCGGTTTGTGAGATTTATTCAATTTTTTTATTCAATATTTCTTTTTTAGTGTTCTTTTATTTAACGATGAGGATTTAGCTGGATTGAGCTGCCTGTTGTGTACATTTTTTAGAGGTTTTGCAAAAAAAGCCGGCTCTCTTTTATTTAATTCTTTTTTTTACTCTCTTATTTTAAAAGACTAAAACCCTTAGCTTAAAACTTGATGTACAGCGTATGTAAGTTCACGTTTAATTTTATTATCAGAACTCCATGTGCTTTAATATAATGGTACACGATAAAGTGTTTTGAGCAAAAATAACCGCTATTTATTCTATTGACTGCTTATTAAGCAGGCAGCCATTAGCAAAATGCACATGGATGTGTACGATATGCATTCAAGTGTAAAATAATGTGAATGAGAGTATGCGGTTTAGCTCATGGCTACAACTACTTGCCCATGTAGTTGTGTTTTACATATCTGTCAGACCTACAATAGTCAACTACAATAACAACTCGCTTCAGCTTAAATATCAACAAGAATTTGTTATTAATTTATTTTAAAAACTTTTAAAATTTATATTTTCGTAAGAATAAAGTTTCTAATAAAGAAGAAAAGCGTTTGGTTTGGAATTATAATAACCGCTCTCGGCAAAAGGACAGAGCCGCTGTGCATTGCTTACTTTCTCAATTCCGTACCTTTTACTATATTTCGATACTACTTGTCCTTTCTTTACAAATATTTTTCAGAAAATTGAAAACTGTATTTGGAATAATAATAATATTCAATAATTAATTTTAAAATGTCCTTGTAAGGTCAAGGAAATTTTTTATCGAAACAATTAGTTTAATTTTTTCGGGAGTCCTTAAAGATCGACAGGGCACTGGCTGTTTGACATTAATAGCCGAAGTAGTTACGCAAAGTCTCTGCATCCACGAATGAATTAAATTTAGAATCGGTCCATCTCGTTTTCGCCAAATGCTGAACTTTGAACGAAATTGTCGACGAGCAATTACGTAAGAGTCATTACTTTTTAAAACTGTCAATAATTCTAAGGTTAACCTTCTTCCGAACCGTTTATAATTTTAAAATAATCGTATTTAAATATGTAAATTCGTCAAGAGACACCCTGTATAAAGATTTTACATTTCAGTATAAGTTTCTAACGTTCGCTATCGTTTAAGTCGGCTGTTACTGCTAAGTAAGCAGAAACAGATTTTTACGATTTTTACAATCGTTATACATATTTACTAAACGGCATTAAGCTTTGTATTGGAAATTTAATTGAAAAAATAAAATTTTGTATTTTTCTTGAAGCCTCCTTAAAAAAAAATTAAAATAAAACAAATTGTCTACAATCGTTGTTAAAAAGTTCTTAGTAAATCATTTAACCCTAAATACACACAACAATTTCTGCCGATAAATATAACGATCGTAGAATGGAAAGGTGAATATATATCTACTACAAGAAAATGCTTTTGTTAACATAAAATTAAATTCAATTTTGACATAAAATTAAAAATAGAATTTAGTTTGATATTATTTTTAACTTTCTGGGCTTTATAATATAAAGCACGTTTTTTGAATAAAACAAAATAAGAGATAAGAAAGAAAGTACTGCTTGTTAAACAATTTCAAAAGGGTAAGCAGTACTTCTTCGTCACACGAAAAGGTATTGCTTACTAAAGTGGAATGAAACGCTTTGTATTTTCTACCCCTAAATTCATTATTTAACATAATTTGTTAAAAAGATTCTGTATTTTTTGGTCAACTCTAAAATGCAACAGAAAAAAATTTTACTTTTTAGTCCTTAAAACAGCTGCTATCACTTAACTAATAACGATACTAAAAATTTCTTTCACACTCTTTTTTAATATTCATGCGCATTTAAAATTGTTTTAAGTAAATTGCTAAAGCGATTCTAATAAAATAAATTCATATAACTTTAAGAGAATTTCACTTCAATAAAAAGAATTACATCCAAAGAGTGCGAAATTTATAAAAATAACAAATATAAGAAAAAACCCTTACTACACTGAAACAAAACTCTTAAACGAACCTGGAACATATAACACCTTTATTTTGGTCAATAATTTTTTTTTTATAAAAGAAAAGAGTTGTCTAAATAAGTCTAACTTATTAATTATAACAGATTTTATTAAACTGTCAATCATCTCAAATTATTAATTTAGCTAAGTATTAAAATGGGTAAGGAAGTACGCGACATTTTTGAGAATATCATAACCCTCCATTGAACAAATGAATCAAATTGGAAAACTTTTTTTTTATATGATTTTTACTTCAGTGATACAGCCTTTTTGCGAAATTTTATATATTCCAAGCGGGAATATAAATAACCATTTAGAAACAACTTGATATACAATTTTTAAGGAAAGGTCCAAGCCCGTATTTCTAGCCCTCCGGTGACTGACGAGGAACCTAGGTACGTTTTTTATTTTAAAAGGTCCATGGTTGTTGCACGGATCGTGCGGTTTTTAATTTTTGTATTAATTTTTGAATTTTATAATAGAAGTGAAAAAGAAAAAAGAATTTACATGATTTTTGCACCTTTTCTAAACGTTTTAAAAGGCTTAAGGCATTTACCAAGTAAATAACGGACAAGGTCTCTGGGGACTTTGTATACATGTGTTTTAACTTTTTGTTTCCTTTGAACAGTCGAATGCATTTTCAATATCTATGTGGTAGTGAACATGAAGCAGCTTTGAAATATTTGGAAAATATGGATAGAGATCCAAATTTCATTTCAAATAATAAGACCGAAATGTCCGAATTGCTGAGCAATCGGAACCTAACAAAAATATGCAATTGTTCAACATTATATTGAAGCTAATGCATGATTAATACTCTACACTTTGTTTTAAAAAAATGACAATAAGTGGTTTTGCTACACCACCAGTGCTTAGTTGTGCTCGTGTACATAATGTTGTAAATTTTACGCAGCACCTACCAGGACCATCATCTCGTATGGTTTGCAATCCGTTATCAATTTTCAAGTCTACTATATTCCTTTGTCAGTAAAAGAATTGTAGAAGGATCATATTATATATTTTTAAGGCAGAAAAAATCTAAAACCAGTTTTATAATTATCATAAAAACTGTTCATTTTTGTAATAAAATAACAAATGCAGAAAAATCTTTGGAAAGCAAAACCAGCTGATATTTATGATGTTTGGATGATGAGAAGGTTAAATCTCATAACAAATTTATTTAAAAAGTAAAGTTTATGCGTTTTATTATAAAAAATAACGCTCGTTAAAATTATCCAAAATAATATAGTAATAATGAATAAATCTGTAAATTTTGTATGTCCGTCTCTGCGTTTGGCTGGGTGTCCATGTGCTAATTTGAACAAGCTACAGGTCGCAATTTTAAAGGTACTTAAATGAAATTTTGCACAGATAAGTTGTTTGGCCCTGAAAGAAAGCCTATTGTTCTTGGTGACGATCGATCAGTTTTTTTATATAGCACCCACCTTCTCAAAATTTTTCAAACTAGTTTATGCTTATGCCAACAGCTTTTATAGTGAAAACATATATTATCGTCATATTTTTTCATAGATCCGGTATTCAAACCAAGTATAATTTTCTTACTTGTTAAAAATACTTAAGATACATTTGGTCTCTAGCGAATGTAGAAATTGCTCCACATTTTTCTACTATATTTTTTTTTAAGTTGTTTACAAGCTAAAAAACAGCAGATTTTTTTGTTAAAAACGTCAAGAGTAGGAAAGATCAATTTTAGTTTTGTAATTATTACACAAAATTAATATCTATTTATTTGACTTAAAGTCTATTATGGAAGTTGTATTTAAACGTTAATTAAATTCAATATTAGCCGATTGTTATATATTTTCAAAATTAGATACGATGCTTTTCAAAACAAATCAAACAAATTCTAATTTAATGGGATATATTTTGCATCTTTAGTAAAACTTTTTTTTTTTAAATTTTAAATATTGATTTTTGTGTAGTTTCATTGATTGCTCTACTTAATTTATTTTCTTTTTTATATTCCTTTTTTCGAGTTAAGAAAATACTTTTCATAATGTTAAAAATTAATAAAGAATTATATTGGAATACATTCGTAGAAATTCTTGCTAAGGGTAGCTTAATTTGAATATAGTCTGACAATAAATAACAAAGCTATTTTTTTAAGTTATTTTTGTTTAAAGTTTTTGGTTTTTGACTTTAAATTGTTTTATTCTATGACTTGTTTGTTTATTTTAATAAACTTTTGGTCCGTTTGTAAAGAAAGTAAATGAAAACAAATTTTAGTTACTTTTGTGAATTACTTGGTTTTAAAGGATGATTTGAAAATTTTTAGTTTCCCTAAAAAACAACTAGAGGTGCTTAGCTTAGTTAAGGCAAGTCTTGTTTAACCTTTGCAGCTTTTTTACGGAAAAATGGAAGCAAATACTTAAAATATAACTTTTTTTTTTTTAAATTCAATAACATTTTTTAAAAAACTTTTTTTAATCCAACC
Organism: Melanophora roralis; assembly: GCA_963583895.1. NCBI lineage: Eukaryota > Metazoa > Arthropoda > Insecta > Diptera > Rhinophoridae > Melanophora > Melanophora roralis. The sequence goes on along the minus strand of OY757190.1, from coordinate 16,322,090 downwards.
TTGTCAAGATTTACAATTTTTATATATTTTTTCAATTATTCGTTTACATATTTTATTACTGACTTTGTATTTCTAGTTTTAGCAACAAGTATTCAAATTTTAAGACCGTGTTATAACTATTTGTTTATCCAGTTTCAGTCTTAAGCTTTTTAAAATTTTAAATTAAAAAATTTCAAAAAAGGCTTCTTAAGGCTCCATTTTTGAAAAAATATCTCCCAGGTGGTTTAGAAATTTTCTTTATCAAGGCAACTTTCCATACTACTTAGCAAGAAGTATTCAGCCGGCATTCTGGCATGGATACAAAGAAGGTTAGGCGGATGGTTAAAACACTTGTGGTAGTTGGTCGCATTTTAAGTATACAGATCGACTCTGAATCATTTTCTGATTTGATAAAAGCATTTCCGATTGTCCGTCTGGTTTGGTATCAACGTAAATTTGTAATCAAAGTACAGGTTGAAGTTTTGAGGATTTTTTGATAAAATTTGCTACAGAAAAGCTTTCCAGCACTAGCAAAATTAGAAATATTTGGTTATAAATGTTCCATTTTTTTTACAAAACCCCCATACAAATATTGCGCCAGAATAACTATTTTGGGCCATATTTGGCTTTAAAGTTCTCAATTTTGAAAAACTTTCGCACAAGTTTCCATTATTATGGCACTAACTAGTGTATAAGCTTCCATTTAAATGTCCTCCTGGGGGATGTACTTTTGGATATAACTGAATCAAATATTTCTCTATTTTATCAAAATTGTTCAAATGCCGGAAATTGTTATACTAAATATATTTATTATTTTATCGACTTTAAAAACAAATAAAAAATATTTTATTTCAAGTTGTGTTTCACTCGCAAAAGTGTTTTGACTTTTTGTCAAGTAATTTAAAAAAATAAAAATATAAAAAATACGTTTTTGCAAAACACATTAAAAAACGTGATAAATTAATTGAAGTAGTTAGTTTTCGCCCGTAAAAATATTGTTTAATCAGCTTATCAAAGATTATGGGTTTGTTATGATTTCAAAATTAAGCATCAATAACAAACTGTTGGCAATAAGGAGGCACAACATCCTTAAAAAAATTTTAAACATTAAAATTCTTACGCCAAAAAATCTTAATATTTTCTTTCCTCGTTCTTTAAACCTTATATTTTTTTATAGCTTTTCAGTCAGAGTCATTATGAATTTCAAAAAAAGCTATCTTAATTTCAATTAAAAGAACTTTAAAAAATGGTTCCTTTCACTAAGTTTTCTGATAATAAAAATCCTTTTACTTATAAAAAGTGTTTGCAAAAAACACAATAAATAAATGTTCGTTAAAAATGTCAGCCTCTAAGAAAAATTTATAGACAACCATTTATAAGCTAATTTACTTAACGCCCTCATATTAGTTTTAATTCAAAGTGTAAGACATAAATAAAAAAAAAAACGTTTAATAAAAATAAATAATTTTCAAACTATTTTTTATTGCGGCTATATAAATATTTGTCCATTTATCTCAATTTTAAGTTTTTATATTTGCAGGTCGGCCTTATTTACAATGTAAAGCGAGTTAAATAAAAACTTAAAGTATTATATAAATGGCAAGCGTCGATAATTTTTTAGCAGTATTTTGTTTTTATTTTTGATTATCTTTTTGTTTACATTTTATTTCTTGATATATAAAAGTGTTCATTTCATATCCTTTTTGCTCTCTTGAAGACATGTCCTTGATGGGTTAATGATATTGCTGAAGGCCTAAGAAAAAACCTTACAACGTAAAAAACTGAAAGTAAAATATTGTTGATATTTCATTTTCACTTTTTTTAATATTAGCAAAACTATAAATATTGTTGTAGGTATGAATGTGTTTAGTTAGCCATTGTTTTGAAAAAGTGTTCTTGAATAAGTCAGAAAAATAATTTAAAAAGAAATCATTTACAATACTCTAAATGGATAATTTTAGCTAATAGACAAAAACTTTTAGATTATTCAATGTTTGTCTTAAATTAATACTAATGTAGTAAATTTGTCTTTATAAGCTGCATTAGAAAATTAAAACACATTAGATGAATTTTCCCCTTTTAGAGATGTCTTAGTATTTTTAGTATCTCCAAAACTGGTAGTCAATTCGCATTTGTTTGCCATTAGTGAGTTATAATTTTAGTCCAGTGAATGCCGGGAAAAAATTTAACTTCTTAATATATAACTTAGCAATTTCAATGGCTTTACCAAAGCGCAATATAATAAGCTCTTTTCAGACGAGTGTCTTCGATATTGCAAGATGTTTCGACGGAGTGACCAGCTTGTTTAAATACTTGCTCACATAGTTTAGGATTTTGTATTTAACTAGTGGAATTGAAAAGTATTTGTGAATGTTGCTGTTTTCAATGTACCGAGGAGCACTAGTTACCATTCTTAGGATTTTGTTTTGACGGCGTTGAATTTTTCTATTTTGGAGGCATAATTACCCCATAATTGTATCTGGTAGCACCAAATTGGTTTTAGTATCGAGTTGTGGAGTAGGAGTTTACAATCGGGTCGTAGCGTTAGCCAATGAATTTTTGCCGTTTTGAGTTTAGTTTGGGTCAACTTTGCATCTATATAGGACCTTCACAGAAGCAGCAATCCAGGCAAATGCCAAGGTATTTCGCCCCAATTGGTTGAGGACAATTTAAGTGGCCCGCCTTTATGATCAGTAACTTTCGATCGGCTTTATAGATGCACAGGCAAGCACAACTTTAGTTTTGTTTACAGGCCTTCATGCTGTGCTCTGACGAAAGCTCAAGAGACATCAAAAAAGCGCGAAGCAGCATATACTTTCCGCAAGGGATTTTCTTATAGCCTGTGTGGTTTTTTTTAATGGTACTGTGTTGACTTCTTTAGCCAAGTTGGTGGTTTGTTATCATTTAAGAGCAGGATCAGCTTTGTTAGGCAGTTTTCAAACAAGCAAGGTAGCTCTTAAAGCATTCGATTGCTTGTCTTATCAAATCCAGTAGCTTTTTTAGCGATTAAATTATAAATAGCCCCTATGATGTCTGGAAGTGGGAAACGTTTTTCTATAGGACGTTAGTAAAACAGGCAGTTTTTCACTCATGTAACTTCATACATTGGAAGTGAACACTTTTTAAAAATGACTGGCAAACAGACGACAGTTTTCTTCTTCGTTGCATGCCTAGCATCCTCTTCGATAACAAAGTGGTAGTTTTGCAATAATCAGTCTTTTAAGTCAATATATCTGAGGAATCGGGTATACCCTTCGAAGTGTTCCCTAAATAATTGCATTCAGTGTACCTCCAGCAAATTTTTTTAAATTGGTTTGTACATTCTTTGAGGTTGGGTTTAAAATGGGTGTTCTCTGCTTTTGCCATTCTATTTTGGCTCTCAGTTTTTCAGATAAACTCTCCCTCACGTTTTTAAAAACAATCCTGTGGTACATAGTCTGACAAAAGGTAAAATAAGCGTATTTCAAGGCTTTTTTAAGGTTCTTATTGAGGTTTATCAGACAATGATGAAAGTTTTATTGAAAATATCCTTAAACAAATTTATTCTGTTTGTAATTTCGTTAATATCCCTTTCAACTCCATAAATCATATAGTTTTGGATCTATATAGGCCAAAAGACAGACGTGCAGTTTCTCTGTCTTTTCTCAGATCGGAATACGTTTTTGTATCAGTTTATCAAATTCCTGCTTGGCAGAATACTTTTCAAATGCAGGAAAATCGGTTGACGATGGAACACGAAACCTAAAAAATCAACTTCTTGGAGAAAGATCAATGCGTATATTCCTAAATAACTCAGAAGTTATAGCCATTGTTGTCAAAAAAAACTTCCCGCTTATTTCTAATAAGCAAAGTCCTCAGTCAGGTATTTTTTTAACAGAAACAATTGCATAACTTTAATTCCCCATGTTTCGACCACTAAATTGTATACCAATTTAAACTTTCTTAAAAAAGTGATTGTGCATCAACTCCTGTTGGTTAAAAGAGGGGCAACATCAATACCAATTAAAATTATTTTGTGAAATTTTGATACGCTTTAAATTTATTTCGAAAATTTAAATATCGACTTTAAAATAATTTTAATATATTATTTGTGGTTCGAAAACCACTACATCAGATGCTTTAAAGTACTAAGGATTTACGTGACGTGAAGGGTATATAAGATACAACAGAGTTTTAAAATCATGTCATACCAAAATTATTATATAATGTCAATATATTTTTATTTCAAATAAAAAGATTTGTTTTTATATAAACAAAACTTTTCTTTTGTATACTTTTGTTTTTTTTACTTAATATTTTGATACATATGGTACGTATTGAATCAAATATAGAAAAAAAACTTTGCGTAAATATTTTTTTAATTTAAGCTCTGCTTTTTCCAAAATTATTCATATTACTTACATTTGCCTACAATAAAAGTAAAAATTTTTATGCAGAAAAAATTTACACAAATTTAAGGGATGATATTTATAATATTCCTCAGGGGAAACGAAGTTTTTCTTTTTCTTGTTACGAAATAATAATTTGTTTTTTTTTTGTGGGCGCTACATAAAAGTTTAATATTTTTTTATAATGAAGGTACGTATGTATATATGTATGTGTGAATATATTCATTCTTTAGAGCTATTTGTAGGTCTTAAGGCTAAGGTGAGTTATGGCGTTGTATGTCAAATTTTGTCTCGTGTTTTAAATAATTCTGAAATTTTTTTTATTTTAAAAATCTTTACCTTTCTAAAAGTAGAAGAAGAAATGTCCAAGATTTAAAATTAAAAAAAAAATCCTAATATTCCGTAAATATTATTAACCAGTAATTAGCCCACTATATTAAAAATGCAGATTTAGCAATGATTTAAAATAATTTATCAAATGCAAAAGAGCACTTTGGGCATAAAGATGTAAAATTCACATAGTTTTATATACACTCTTAATTCAGACTATTATTGTTATGTTTTTAAGATAGTGAAAGAACGTACCAAAATTGTGAAAAAATTAAAAAATTTTATATCAATGAAATTAAAGATACAAAAAATTTAAAACATGCGTTTTATTCACCTTATTAATTTTCAAGGCGATGTATGTAAATAGTCGTTAGTTTTACATTCTTAGACTCTTACAAGTAAATTTTTCAAGGACATGTGCTAGCTGATTGGAGGCACTTTGCTAAAGAAGTGCTTTTATATTTTAAACAACTGTTTTTTGTATTTTCTTCTTAGTAAAATAGGATATAGTAAAAGGCATTACCTATTGGCATTTGCCTTTTTACACACGAACAAGATTATAACAAATTAATTAGTTTTCAGTTTAAAATGCGTTGTGTTTTTTTTGTTAAGCTGTTTGTTTTCTTTATTTTGGCTTAATAATAAATAATTTTTAAATAATTAATTTATAATTTGATATTTTATTTTAATAGTTTTGTTCAAAATTTTAAATTTGCTCACATTCTTCTTTGGGGTGAGTTTTATTGCAAAATTCATAAGAGTGTAATTATTTTAAACCAAATTTAATATGCACGAAGTTTAAGCTTAAGCATTTCATTTGACATTTTTAAAACATAACGGAAATACCTAACTAAACAGTGTTATCTTAAAGAAATGAAAATAAAAATTCTTGTAGTAGCCCTGTGTTATAGCAGCCAAAGCTTTTTTATAGGGCGTCTTTTTAATTTCATATATAAAAAGTATTTTTTAGAGCCCTTAAAAACACACGAACCTAACAGTTTTTAAGCAGTTGTAAACACATTTAACAAAACTAATTAAAATAAAAGTAAAAGAGCATGTAGCTTTTGGGAAAATTTTAAAACAAAATAAAGAAATTATTAGAATGCATTATTTGTTTTTTTTTTATTTGAGCATGCGCTTTGAATTTGAGCTTTAATCTAATAACTTTAAAAGGTTGCTGTCTTAGCTAAATGCCAGGAAGCCATTAAATATTTTATACAGGGTGTATGAAAATATTTATTTTATAAGCGACGAATACAAATTCTTTGTGTTATTATGTTATGTGTTATTATGTTTATATAATACTGGAAATTTTTTATTAATTTATATCTTCTAAACGAGGTAGTGGCAAATTTAAAAAATTAATATATTTCTTCTTCTAATTTTTCACAAAGATCGTGGCGTATAGTTTTTTTATATAGAAATAAATATGGTATTTTGAAACGTACATTCTATTTACATAGGGACGGTCTCCATTAGTCAGCTTTGTTGTCCTCTTAAAAGAAGTTACGTAAAAATACGAATTTTAAATAATTACGAAGACAGAAAGTGCTGATAACAAATTTGCTAATATATATTTTTGTTTGTTTTGAAATAATAATTTTTCATGCATACCCTTATCTGGTGGACAAAAGCTTGATAGAATGCAGGAAAACAGTGAAATATCTCGACTTAAAATCAGACTTTAAATATACAAATATATTTTAACTAACGTTAACTTATTAAAATAAAACTATTTTACATGAACAAAAATTGATTAGGCTAACAAAATAACCTCTGGTAATATAAATTGAAGCATTTAAAATTATAAAAACATTAAATTAATTTTCGTAGGTTAAAAAAAAATTTTGTTTCTCCAGGGACAAAAATTAATAAATAAAATGTCAAATAAAATATCTTTTGTTTAAGTTTTACTAATATTTAAACAAAAAAACGTACACAATTTTATAAACAAAGAAGAAAATTTCTAAAAAAAAATTAACTCAATTCAAATATAATAAAAAAACACATTTTAAGTATGCAAAACAATTTTAAAACCCCTTTGTTTTTATAAAAAAGTGTTGTTCTTTACACGAAGGTAAAGTTTATTTAAATTTTAAAGCATAAAATAATTTTCTGTTCTTTTATTTTGTGAGAATGTTATTTCAACAGGTTAAAATGAGTTATTTAAATTTTTGGAAAAAAATATGTCCTCGAACAAATATTGTCAACAAGCAGAAAATAAAAGGGTTAAATGAAAAAGGAGAAGAACTTTCTGTTAGTAAAAATATAATTTTATTGAATTTAACTGTCTATACATTATATGTATACATCGTATATTAGGCATTTGATTTCAAGTGTCAATAAAACTTTGATTCTATATAAAAATGTTTAAACAAAGATTCAAAAATAAACAGAACCGAGACTTTCCATGAGTATATAGAGTATATATTTAGAAAAATATAACAGAACTTGGCAGCTTTAAAAAAAATTTAAAGCAGACTTAGTTAAATATATTAATTTATTAATTTTTTTGACAATGAGAGTAGTTTTAAGAAATTATGCACTAAAAATAATTTTAAGTCACCTAGTAAAATAATTTTTTTACAGCCTAATGGTTGGACTTTAATGCAAAATATAAATCCTTAAACTTACTTAAACACTGACCAATCTTTTTTCTATTTAACATCTTTAAATGTAAACGTAAATAGGGATTCTAAAAATTATGTTGAGTTTCGGTGCCTTATTACTTTTCAGTTGGTGGGTGAAAATAAAATTCAACTTGTTTCTTCCAAGTTTATTTCCCATGTGTTATCTATGCGTATGAGCAATAAGTATTACTTGTTTATAATACGTTGCTCATACGCTAATAACGTCATAACAATTAATTTTATTTATCTTTGCAACAATTTAAAAAATATTTATGTACTTCTAAAACTTAAAACAAATACACAATCGCTTAACTTTATTTTTAAATTTTGTGCAAAAATTGTTTTTGTCCATTTTATGGATATGTTTAAACGCCTTACTTGGCTTGCTTTGTAACAAAATTAAAAGAATTAAAAAAAATTATCTGGTACTAGATAATTGAAACATGATTTTGCAAGACTAATGTGGGTTTACCTTCAAATACATAACAAAGCTTATAGGAATGAAAATATAAACCAAAGAAAACATGGGTAGATATTGTTACTAGAGCGTTTTAAATTATTCAATATTTCGTATCAAATAAGCTAAGCTAACTACTTTTTTTAAAATAAAAAATGCCTTATTATTTTATGTCAAGAGAAAGAAACGACTAATTTTTATACGAAAAGTATTTTTTTTTCTTTTATTTTGAGACCATTTTTATTAAAAAACAATTTTATTCTCAACGGAACCTTAGTTTTGCTTTCCATATTTAGATTTTAAAATAATAAACATTTTTTCTAAAAAATATTTTAACTTAACCTTGCTTTTTAAAAAGATAAATTTTTTGTTATGTTTCTGTATTTCGTTATCACATAAGTTTTACCTTGTACCTAAAAAAGTAAGTGTGTTATTAAAAGAAAGATTTTTTAACATATAAAATTATTTTCCTGTTTTGTGTTTCTAGATTGCACAACTAATTAAATAAACTAAATCTATTATCGTAATTTAATAGAGAAGTCATAGTAAAATAAGTCAAATCATTTGTTGATAGCAAATCTTTATTTATCATATTTGTTATGAGAGCAGAACTTTTTGAGACTTCTAAGTTACTTAAGGCATATGCCTTGTAGGGCAAAATTTCATTTGCTACATGTTGCTAAGCTTGGACATATATATCTTTTTACCATTAACAACTGTCAACACTTTTATGTTTTCCATAAGAAACAGAAAATTTTTTGTAATGCTTAAGGATGCTACATAAGACCTAAACTAAAAAATACTTTACTGTGAGCAACATAATAATGGAAACTTACATAAAGTTTTCTTTAGACAAAATAAAGATACACGTGATGAGCGTATAAAAAAGCTGCATAAGAGAAAAATATTTTGTTTTTAGTTATTTGGTAAGGATATAAGAAAAATAATATTTTTTTAAATTTAAATTGCATATTTTTTAACAAAATAGTAAGAAATAGATATAAGTAGGCGGATTGATCATTTTGAAATTCTTCTGCATGTTTTGTTAATTAGAATTCAAATTGTTATTAATTTTAATGATCAAGGTAAATATGAGTTTTAATGTTTATGTTGAGTTTAATAATTATCATAAAACGTGTGTCCAAAACTCAAACTAAAGATAATTTACCATGAAAAACGCAAAAACCTGGACATGACATAATATGCAAAATACAGAGGAATAAGTCTCCTTCCAATTAGTTAATTTATTTTTTCTGAGTATGTCATTTAATACATACATAGGGCATACATGCACATATAAATTTTAATTGAAATTTAATAATTATAATTTGAATATTTATCTTAAAAATATCTATAAAACTGTCACACACGCATTTTTTCTGTATATTTGTATGAAATCTGACTTTTGTTTAAAGTATTAAATTATGACATGAGTTAACAAATATATTTTTCTAGGTGATCCTCTTATCAAAATAAAGTAAAAAAAACTTATCAGTAAATGATCCTATGTTACTCTTTCCAAATTAATAAAAAACGTTACACGTAAATGGTTTAATATAAAAAGAGCGTAAATTGACTTTTTTGTTACTTAACAGGGGCAGAAAAATTTGTAGACAGAAAAGTTTGATGCAATCTTTGAAAAAAAAATCCTTTACAAGAAATTTTATTTCAATAAAAAAAACCAAAAACAGAATAAATAAAAAATCTTTAAAAAATTAATTTATGCCCTTCTTATGGTAAGCCATTAGATAAAAATTTGTTTATATTATTTTTCTCCCCTTTTTTTAAATTAAGGGTTTTTTATTTTTTTCTCTGTTAAAGGCAATTTTCAATCAAATTGTTCAAAATTTTTACAGTTCTAAAAAGCACCTAGAGTTGTTAATTAAGATTTTCGGTTAAATATATGAAAACGTATCTAAAAATTCAAATTTTAAATACATATATATAATTTGCCCTTTATTTTCACAAGCCTAAATTGTTTACTTATTTGCCTTAACTAATTTAAAAATTATTGGTTATTTAATGCATTTGCCTACACACTTCTTTTATTGTCACTATAATAAGTAAAAAAAATGTTTTTCTTTTATGTAAATGTATATGATTTATCATCTTATGCATAAAGTTATAATCAAATGAATACATAATTGCTTTTTTATTAATTTTTAACCAAAATATGCAAATAAAGAGAAGAATTTATTCAAATTAATTAAATAAAAAAAAAAAAAACAAATAAGAGCGCTATATTCACCTGTGCTGAATCCTATTTACCCTTCACATATTCATTCAAATATATTTTGCGCCGAGCTTTAAGGTCAATCTATCCTTTTTGTTTGAAATTTTACCAAATTTAAACGTTTTTATGTATAATAAAAATAATATAGAAGGTTTGTGGTAGAAAGTTATTACAGTGTTTGTATTAAATTTTTATTAAAGTGATTTATTTGTATGGGGGTTTTCCAAAATGGAGGCATTTTTGAGCAATAAGAATATTTCAAGTCAATGGCTGTTACAGCTTTCAAGTTATAACGTATCGAAAATTTCATAAAAATTATTCATTTGTGCCCCTCCCCCTGCTCCTGTTCAACTAATTTTTTTTCAAAACTTTTGCATTGTTGTATAAATATTTCTTAAGGGATATTTAAAGTCGAAAGCGCTAGTATTTTTCGAGGTTTAGCATTTAAAAAATTTCATTAAAATTGTTGATTTGTGTGGAGGCTGCCTTTTTGCCTGCTCCTACCCAAGAATTGTTTCTTTTTATAATGTACGTACTATACCGGAACTACTTTGCATCAAGTTTTAAGTCTATAGCTGTTATATTATCTCAAATTTGGCGCACGAACTATTTCATAAAATTTGTGCAGTTGTAGGGAGTGATACAACTCCCCCTGCACGCATCCAAAAATCTTTCTTTCCTAACTTACGTCGCCATTTTCAAAGTATCCGTGCCAAATTTTGAGACTAGTGTGGAGGATTTAACTGAGATATTTAAAGATATATATTTATTAGAGTTACAAGTAAATATTGTGGAAATTACAGCTGGTATATTATCTTATTTCGGTGTGAAGGGCACAAAAAATAAGTTTATTAGTTTATTAGTAAAACACACACATTTTTATTTTATATGCAATTTCATGATTATTAGAAACACAGTAGATTACAATCTATATTATGCATTTAAAAATTTTATTGTTTTATGATTTAAACAAAATTTTAGGGCATCAGTCTTCTGATATTATCGCCTTAATGACGTTAAAGAAACATCTATCTTATACTTGCTAAAGCATGTAAATCAACTTTAATATCTCCGCCTATCTGGCAGTGTTTCAGCCTATTCTTGTAATAGAAGTCTTTAATTTTTAAATCAAATTTTTGTACCGATAATTTTTTAAAGTGGTTATATTCGGTTCACTTTCTTGCAAAGAACTCACGCACAAGTCTCCTCGAAAGTGTATTTCAAAAAAAAATAATGTGTGAAATTCTTTCTTCATAAAAGCTTGCCTTAAGCCAACAACTGTCGAGGTGAAATTTAGTTTCATTGGCCCATAGTACATAAATTTTTTACATTTTATTGCTTTTATATGTATAAAAAAACAAATCAATAAAACCGAAATAAACTTCAAGAAACCTTAAAAAGCAAATAGTTCTTAAGTAATTACTTATCAAAAGCTTTTAAGTGCATAAATTTGCTACTATCGATGATAAGATCTGCATGTCTGTGTATGCCTACTCATTATATGAAAATACATGTATAATGTTTTTCTTTAAATCTTGTAACGAACCTTTTTCTCAGCTGGGGTACAACTCACCGTTGTTCAGCGTTCTGTCACAAAAATTTATTTTCTCGTGACCGCTTAGAAGGAAAAAGCAGGATATTTGGCAAGTTCACAAATTATTATTCTCTTATTTAACTTACTAAAGCTACTTTATACGGTACGATACATTAACGATGGCGGCTGAACGTTGGCGTGATTATGGCTTGGGCAGGTATAACGACCGTAGACAGACCATCTTTACACGATTACTGGCCTCAACCGTATTCAACCTACTTACACTGCGATCCTGTGCGTTGACGAATCTGCGGGATAACCACGGAGACGTCAACCACATTACACGCACGGTCACACTAGTGTATTTGCTAGGTAGGCGAGTCTGCGGGATAACCACGGAAACGGCTACTTCACAACGACGCTAGCGTTTTTACTGCCTAACTTCTATTACGGCACTGTGCGTAGACGAATCTGCGGGATAACCACGGAAACGTCAACCACATTACACGCACGGTCACACTAGTGTATTTGCTAGGTAGGCGAGTCTGCGGGATAACCACGGAAACGTCTACTTCACAACGACGCTAGCGTTTTTACTGCCTAACTTCTATTACGGCACTGTGCGTAGACGAATCTGCGGGATAACCACGGAAACGTCAACCACATTACACGCACGGTCACACTAGTGTATTTGCTAGGTAGGCGAGTCTGCGGGATAACCACGGAAACGTCTACTTCACAACGACGCTAGCGTTTTTACTGCCTAACTTCTATTACGGCACTGTGCGTAGACGAATCTGCGGGATAACCACGGAGACGTCAACCACATTACACGCACGGTCACACTAGTGTATTTGCTAGGTAGGCGAGTCTGCGGGATAACCACGGAAACGTCTACTTCACAACGACGCTAGCGTTTTTACTGCCTAACTTTTATTACGGCACTGTGCGTAGACGAATCTGCGGGATAACCACGGAGACGTCAACCACACTACACGCAAATACAATAGTTTCTTTATTAGGCAAGAGACTCTGTAGTATAACCCCGGAGGCTCTTACTTCACAAAGCAACTAGTTAACTACTACTACTGTTCTACTATATGATCTTACCTGCTCAACCGCCAGCCAACAATTCCCCTATTTCTACTGCGAGGCCGCCTTTTTATACTCTTCATATCGGTTGCACATACACACAAACCCACATCAACAAACACAGCATACACGCTTACAAACAGCGTGTTGCTGTATCTGTCACCGCATTGGCCGAGAGGTGCTGTGCTTGTCAAAGTGTAAATCGAGCTGTGTTTAATTGGATGTGCAAACCGACACGGCCACGCACTGTTTTATCTATAAATACTATTTACATGATAACGCCGTGCTTTATATTAAATACATAAACTTGTAAATATAATGTTTTTTATACAATTCAAATTAATAATTCAATACTTATAATATCCATCATTTATATAAGAATATAATTAATTCGATTAAATAATATATTGTAAATGTCTAGGATATACACTATAAATGTGTCTGAGAAATATATACATACAAGAATATTTTACAAATGTGTTATTGTTATGGTGTGCCATAAAAATGAGGCACGATTTTTATGTCGTCACACGCCTTCCCTACTTCGCCGAGGTTAGCGTAGCTCGTACCTTTTGGGTGGTGGCCTGAACGTTAGCTTTTGCTGTTTGCTTGCCGAAGCGGAATCAACTATATCCGCTTATGCTATCGAGACTGCCTCTGGTTTGGAAGTCTATACAGGTGGCGGTAGTTGTTGTTGCGGAAAACTAGGGATGTGCTGACTGAGTTATAGCTGTATGGCTTACTGATGAGGAGGGGAGGCTGGAGCTGCCACTGTCGGATCTGGGCTCTCGTCTTTTTGAATGTTGTTGGCCCATGTCACTCTTTGTTGTTCTTTTTATTTCTTTATCTGGGAATGAATAAAATGAAAAATATTAATTACCTAATTGTGAATGGTAGGAATTAATGTCACTAATGTGAGCAATTTTCTTTTTATTGAAAATGTGTTCTAAATCTACAATAACAGGTGATTTAAACGATTTCACAGTGTCGGGGCCTCGAAATTTTGGAGCCAATTTAGCGGCGAACTTGTCAACCGCTTTTGATAGGGGGTGCTGCTGCAGCCATACGGTATCTTCTACTCGCGGCTTCCAGGGACGTCGTCGTAGGTTATAGTGGCGCTTCTGATCTGCAGAGGCCTTAACTAGATTTCTCCTGACGATGTTGAAGATTTCCTGCCTTTCTGCAAGGCGATCTTCTGGTCGTCCTATTGCTGCTCCTGTGTCTGCCGTCACCTCGTCGTACAAGGTTTTTGGTAAACGGGGTTCCCTACCCTGCGCGAGGAAGGCAGGTGAACGCCCAGTGGATTCTGGCACACTCGCGTTTATGGCTAGCATTATTTCGGGGAGGTACTCGTCCCACGTATTGTGCCGTTGATCTGACAGTTGGGCGATGATGGTTTTCACAGTACGGTTGGTGCGCTCGGTGGGGTATTCCTGCGGCATATATGGTGCAGTTAGCTGCTGCTGAATCCCCGTGTCCTGCAAGTACCGTGTGACCAGCCGGGAGGTGAACTGAGTGCCATTATCGGAGATCAGGACCTTGGGCACCCCATACCTAGCCAATAAGCGTTCTCGTAACGCCTTGATGACTCCCTCTGCGGTGGCTTTGCGCATCGGCACCAATTCTGTACACTTTGAGAATCGGTCGACAAAAACAAGTAGCATTGTGTTACCATGCTTGGACCGCGGCAACGGTCCCACGAAGTTGGCACACACGGTGGCCCATGGCTCCTCTGGGACTCTGCTTAGCATTTCTCCAGCTGGCTTCAATTGGCTTACTTTAAATTTCTGGCAGGACTGACACTTTCGCACATAGCCTCTTATGTCTCGAAACATCCCTGGCCAGTAGTATCGACTAGCTACCCGCTGTATCGTTTTTCGGACGCCTAAGTGTCCTGAGGCGGATCGATCATGGTTCTCTTCCATGACACGTTTTCGATCTGCGGTTGCCACACAAATTTTCCACGGCGTATCTTCTTCATTGTTGACTTGCCGGGAAAAACGTCGATACAATTGGCTGTCGATAACAGCATAATCGGCGTATTTCTGTGGCTGATCGTGCACCTCTTTGATTTTTTTCTGCAGCCACCCGTTTGGCGCTGCTTTGCATAAAGCTAGGTTTGCGGCTTGCTCTGATTTTTCCGGTGAATCACTACTTATTTTTTTATCCCCGACTGTTAGAGGCTTCCTGGTATCTGCAGGGGGCATCTGCCTGGGTGGAGGAATCTGCTGGGAAGGAAAACTGGATGTGGACGACTCGTCGACTGCCAATCTACGGGCTTCGACTCTGGAGCAGTCCAATGTCAATCCAGCGATTTGTATGGTGGTGTTGAATTGCCGTAAAAAATCGAGGCCTATGATGATGTCTTCAGTATTTGGCTTAGGTAAAATAAGGAATCGAGACTTTTTCGTAAGATTTCCAAACTGGATCTGCAGTTCCACGGCTTGCGAAACCTTACAGGTAGAGCCGTTGGCTAAGATGACGTCTAGTTGCTCGGATATTAACCGCGGTGGCGGCCGCAATTTGCGGACGAAAGCATGATGAATAAAATTGTAAGTGGCCCCGGTGTCGATGATGGCCGTTACGAGTGTATTTGCAATTCGCATTGATGCGGTTAATCGGGTCTCTTCGCTTCGTAGATGTGTAGGGCGTGATGAGGATTTACGTTTTCTCTGGGGAGGCCCGACCATCCTCAATTAGGTCGGCCTCCGTTGGCATTTTCCGCCCGGCGGTTGTCGCTTTGAGGGCAACGAGCAGCATGATGCCCCTGGTTTCCGCAGCGATGGCAACGATTTTGGCTGTTGGATGTTACATTTGGCGTCTGGCGACCGGCACCGGGCTGCGCAGGGAGTCCGAACCCTGGAATGCTCTCCAGATCTTCTGCCATTTGAATGAGTTCTTTAAGGGAGACAAAATCTTTTTGGCGGATGTACCACTGGTACTCCGCGCGCGAGTTACGGAAGATACGTTGTAACTTTTGGCCCTCGGTCATCTCTGAATGCCTCATCAAGTTCTGGAGGGCGAGTGTGTAGTCCTTAAAACATTCGCCAGGGAGCTGCAACCTAGCACGGATGTCATCTTCCAGTTTCTCAAAGTATCTACTAGGGAGAAAGAAAGCGAGAAAATCAGCTTTAAATACTTGCCATGACTCCCAGTGGGCGTTATTGTTGCGGTACCAAACCAGAGCTCGCTCGGATAAGAATTCGGGCATCACTCGGGGCAGGTGGTCAAGTGTGACCTCGTAGATTAGCGCCAGTTCTTCAAGGCGTTCAATAAACGCCAGCGGCTCACTGCCGCCACTGTACGTGAGACCCCACTTTCGCACTTGGTCGAGGAGTTTGACTCGTGCTTCTACCCCTGTGCCAATAGGAGCTGGAACGCCCCCTGATGGGCGTCGTACTCTTTGCTGATGTTCACTTCTCGACGGGGAGGTATTGGTAGTACTACCTCCGGGCACTTCTAGTGTACTTACGGTTTCAAATTTCTGTTGCAATTCCTGGAGCCGGGTGGTCACCTTGAAGTCGTGTTCGCTACCGATGAATTGCGCAAATTTACGGCGTAGTTCCTCAACCGTACCTGTGGTGTCGAGAGCGAACTCGCTCATATAGGCCAGTAACTCATCTCGTTTTAGCGGATATATCCAGCCTGTTCGTAACATCTTATTGTTGATTTCTAAATCTTTACGGGTCTCCGTCATACTGCTCAACAATTTCTAAATAGATTTATTATTATTATTATTTTTTTTCTTTTAGGTGATAGATTTCTTCGTTTGCCAATATAATAATTATAAACGAGAGAAATACCAATTAAGATAATAAAAAGTTAACAATAAATATTTTTTTTTTCAGATTATATCAAAATCAAACTATTATTTAACTTATTTTTTCGATTTACGGTTTACCGACGGC
The DNA here is from genome assembly GCA_963583895.1 of Melanophora roralis. Classification (NCBI taxonomy): domain Eukaryota; kingdom Metazoa; phylum Arthropoda; class Insecta; order Diptera; family Rhinophoridae; genus Melanophora; species Melanophora roralis. The sequence continues at coordinate 16,305,539 of OY757190.1, read as the reverse complement.
AACCGCACGATTATTCTGCCGATTAACGAAATCGACTATTACCGATAAATGTTTTTCACTACACGCGGTAGTTTTATTACCACTGCAGGCACAGTTTTTTTTTTTTTGTAAATTGTCCCGAATTTTCCCGACGGCACAGACTCGTTTATTAAAATACAAAAAAATTGTTTTTCCTCTTTTTTTTTTTTGTTTTTTGTTTCTTTTATATATATTTTTCTGTATATATAATTTCCACTAGTTTTCTTCTCTTTACATTCAGTTCTTTTTTTTTTATAGTTTTCAGTTATTTAATCTTTTTTTTCTCAAAATTTTGTTTCAGTTTTTTTTTTATATTTTCTTAAAATTTCTTTTTCAACAACGTTTCTTTTTTGTGTCAAAAATTTTTCACAATTATTTTCATTTTAATTAAAATTCCCCTTTATTTTTTCTTACACTTTTTTTCTCAAAATTTTATTTCACAGTTTTTGTTTCTTTTCTCTTTTTTTTTCCACAACTTATTTTTAGTTATGTTCAGCGTTTTAATTTCTGATATTAGTTTTTCTTTTCTTTATGTGTTGTTATTTTAATTAAAATTTCTTTTTTTTTTTTACTTTTATTTTTCGAATTATTTAATTTACTTTTTGGTATTTTTAACACTCACTTATCACTGCTTTCTAAGCGGTCCCTGCTCGGGCGCCATTGTAACGAACCTTTTTCTCAGCTGGGGTACAACTCACCGTTGTCCAGCGTTCTGTCACAAAAATTTATTTTCTCGTGACCGCTTAGAAGGAAAAAGCAGGATATTTGGCAAGTTCACAAATTATTATTCTCTTATTTAACTTACTAAAGCTACTTTATACGGTACGATACATTAACGATGGCGGCTGAACGTTGGCGTGATTATGGCTTGGGCAGGTATAACGACCGTAGACAGACCATCTTTACACGATTACTGGCCTCAACCGTATTCAACCTACTTACACTGCGATCCTGTGCGTTGACGAATCTGCGGGATAACCACGGAGACGTCAACCACATTACACGCACGGTCACACTAGTGTATTTGCTAGGTAGGCGAGTCTGCGGGATAACCACGGAAACGGCTACTTCACAACGACGCTAGCGTTTTTACTGCCTAACTTCTATTACGGCACTGTGCGTAGACGAATCTGCGGGATAACCACGGAAACGTCAACCACATTACACGCACGGTCACACTAGTGTATTTGCTAGGTAGGCGAGTCTGCGGGATAACCACGGAAACGTCTACTTCACAACGACGCTAGCGTTTTTACTGCCTAACTTCTATTACGGCACTGTGCGTAGACGAATCTGCGGGATAACCACGGAAACGTCAACCACATTACACGCACGGTCACACTAGTGTATTTGCTAGGTAGGCGAGTCTGCGGGATAACCACGGAAACGTCTACTTCACAACGACGCTAGCGTTTTTACTGCCTAACTTCTATTACGGCACTGTGCGTAGACGAATCTGCGGGATAACCACGGAGACGTCAACCACATTACACGCACGGTCACACTAGTGTATTTGCTAGGTAGGCGAGTCTGCGGGATAACCACGGAAACGTCTACTTCACAACGACGCTAGCGTTTTTACTGCCTAACTTTTATTACGGCACTGTGCGTAGACGAATCTGCGGGATAACCACGGAGACGTCAACCACACTACACGCAAATACAATAGTTTCTTTATTAGGCAAGAGACTCTGTAGTATAACCCCGGAGGCTCTTACTTCACAAAGCAACTAGTTAACTACTACTACTGTTCTACTATATGATCTTACCTGCTCAACCGCCAGCCAACAATTCCCCTATTTCTACTGCGAGGCCGCCTTTTTATACTCTTCATATCGGTTGCACATACACACAAACCCACATCAACAAACACAGCATACACGCTTACAAACAGCGTGTTGCTGTATCTGTCACCGCATTGGCCGAGAGGTGCTGTGCTTGTCAAAGTGTAAATCGAGCTGTGTTTAATTGGATGTGCAAACCGACACGGCCACGCACTGTTTTATCTATTAATACTATTTACATGATAACGCCGTGCTTTATATTAAATACATAAACTTGTAAATATAATGTTTTTTATACAATTCAAATTAATAATTCAATACTTATAATATCCATCATTTATATAAGAATATAATTAATTCGATTAAATAATATATTGTAAATGTCTAGGATATACACTATAAATGTGTCTGAGAAATATATACATACAAGAATATTTTACAAATGTGTTATTGTTATGGTGTGCCATAAAAATGAGGCACGATTTTTATGTCGTCACAATCTTTAATAATTTATTTGATGTTATTTTATTATTTATTAAGAAATCAGTTTTTTTGAAACCAATACTTAAAATAATGTTTAAGGAAAATCAATTTTAATTAAATTTTTGCAGGTTGTATTAAGACTTTTTAGTATTTAAGAGGATTAAAATATTAAATGTAAAAATAGATTTAGTTTTCCAACAAGAAAAAAATTATTTAATAAATTTTTTATACTCTACGGTAAACACATACGTGATTGCAATCTTTATTATTGAAAAATATTTGTTAAAAAATTATGTTTTAAAAACAAATTTAATAAAATTTTTTAAGGAAAAAAATCAATAAAAAATATATCAAAACTTTTAGGAATTTAGTAAAAGTGTTTTTCTTAAATTTCAAATATTAATATGATACATTTAATTTGGGTAGTCATAAAACTCAAGCAAAATTTGTCCTGATATTAAGTTAAACTAGGTTTCAGCAAAACTGAAAATATTAATGAAATATACAGCCTATTTTTTAAATTTAAATAAATCCTTAAGATATTTTACTTTAATATCACTTACTTTAGTATTACTTTATTTTTAAAATTTTCATAAATTCGTGTTAAAATGGCAATAAAACATGTAAATATGTAACAGATTTTTAATTTTAAATTGGCAGTAATTGGATGTAAAGTAGCTATAGCAACATCAAAATCATTAATGTTTTTGCCAGATTGCCTGCTTAAGCAAAATTGCAATTTGTAGTCCTTTGTCTGTTTTCATAAGTTGCTCTTAAGCAAATTGCGAGTTTCATTATTTTCAACTTTTGTAATTAAAATTAAGCTGGTGGCAAACGTTATTGCCCTATAAATGAATTAATGTTGATAGCATGCAAAAATCGCTAAAAGGCTTTTATCTTTTAACAAAAATACATAAAAGTTACAAAAGCTAGTATTATGGTTTAATAATGAAAATAAAAACATTAATATTTTAACATTCATAGTGAAATCTTAAAATTTGAGTGGAGGAAAACAGGCTTGACAATCTAATTTAAAGATATTCTTATAAAATTTTTTTTTGATGTTTTATTTTTTTTATTTTTACAGATATTAAGTTTGGGGCAACATAAAAAAATCATAAATGCAAACAGAAAAATCACAAACTAAAATTACTTTTAGGTGCAATTTTTTTTGTAATTAAGTAGTCGCTGCACATAAGTTTGAACGTTTTTTGAACTTTTTATCATTTTCTCCATAACTCTTAGATACCATTTCATTTTCCATTGCCACGTTTTGCTTCTTTTGAAAGAACACGATATCCAGAAAAGAAAGAAAAATTTTTGCATCCAATTATTCCTTTATTTCGCCAAAAAATATTATATCCGTTTGACCTTTGCTTAAAACTCCTTTTAGCTTGTGTGAATTTGGAAATTTGAAAATATCCAGATTTAACGACAATGTACAAATTTTCCGAAAGTACTTGCTTTTGTAATCTTGACTTTAATGTGGAAATATTACATAGTATTGTACCTCTCCTATCAGGTTCCCTTGATTTTTAAACGGTAATATCAAAATTCAGTCAAAAAATTTTTGCAATTTCTCGGATTGCCTTAGTGCAAACTCATTTCTTACTTTTAGTTGGTTGCTATTCAGATATAAATCTGATCTCAAGCTAGAAAACCATTGATGCTGCAATGAAATTCGGAGTGAGACAAGATCTTGTTTTTTACAAAAAAAAAAAAAATGTTTTTAACAGCATCTTATCAAGCGCTAGTTGACCAAAATAGATTTATTTAACGTATTGCCTATTTTCAAATATGGCCGTTTCCCGCCCATTTGACAATATACGGGCTGCCAATTTTGGATGCCTTTCTCAAAAAGAGCTTTGCCTACCTTTAAAAAAATAGCAAAAAGGCACCAAAATGGATTAAGAAAAAATCCCAGCAAAGTTTCTGATTTCAACAGCTATTACGAGATATGTTCAGGCATTGTCTTAATAGAATAGTACCGTTTTGAATTTGGCCACTCACTGCTAAAGTATTAAAATAAATCCCTTTGCGTTGCTGGTTATCGTTGTGAATATATTTTTTTTTATCAAACGTATTGATAAAATGAAAAAAAGACTTTTTAAATGGAGTCCTAGGAGAATTTTGGGCGCGTCAAAATACCTTTTAAGGGCTCTGACTTTGGACTAAATGGTGCTACCACTATCAAATGCTTTGAGAATTCTTCCTGAACGCCTTTAATAATTTTGATTTTATGAAGTGGGTTCTTTTATCTCTTACTTCTCTGGGAAATAATTTTCTTTTGTATCAAAATTACCACTTCACAACCATGACAAAAACAAATTTCTAAAAAATGTACGTAGCCACTTTTTGAATTTTGCTGGCACTTTTTTCATGGAGAGAAATAAAAAAGAAAACGTTTACAGTGATGATATTATTACTTACATAGCATTGATATTTGGACTGAATTGGATTTTATTTGATCAAAATTACTTACAGGGATTTGAACCTGGGACTCTCCAAATTGTAACATCAGCGTGCTATCATCTAGGCCCCCGAGACACTGTTTGAACGTAAGAATATATATTAAAACATAAAAATGTTTTTTCTTTATTTTTCGAAGTAACTCCGACTAAACTTGATACGAAAAATGTAAGCACTGATCGAGTTTAAAAATTTCAAGCATGGTTTTGAATAAATTCAAGACAACAATTTTCGGTTTAGTAACGTATTTTTCTTTTCATTGCAGATATATGAATATATATATAAGGGATCGGGTTCTGGTCGTACCAATAGGAGCAGAAAGGGTTTAGGGGTATTTTATTGTTCTAGACTGAAGAAATAGTTTTATGTTATGGCGGATTACAGTGGATATGGGGAAAAGAGGACTGATATATTATAACATTTTGGAATATCCTACAGATGGGCGATTTACGAGAAAATGTATCATTAGGCGGACAATTTTGTTTTAATGCTGACAGTGGAGCAATTGAAGTAAGACTGTGAAATGGTTATAATTGTAAAATATTAAATTTTTTATTAATATTTTATTGAAAGAAATGAATTCTGTAAGAGATAACTTCAGAAAATTTGAATGTTTGTGTGTATAATTCATACATATTTCAGCGTTCGTCTTTAAAATTGAAAAATTTTGAAAAAAATATCTTGTAAAAGTTTGAGGTAAATAGATAACCAATTGCCAAGATACCTTGTGCCAAAAATTTAATAAAATTTGACCTTAGCTTGTTCTACTTAAAATCAACTAGTTTTTGTCACAAGTTTACGTATAAAAATAAAAATATTTTCAAATAAAATTTTTTTGTTTTTCATTTAAAATTAAAAAACAATAGTTATGTGGTTTTGTATTTAAGCTGCTGATAAAGGGTTATATCACCCATGTAAAGCTAAAAAAAATTTTTTTTCGGAAAGATACATTTTGTCTTACCTTAAATTTAAGGTCGTTGCCATCAAATCAAAAATGTTACACTTAATTTAAACAATTATAAAATGAAAAGAAACAGACACACGGCAGCAATTTTAATTCAAACTAAACTTTGTCCTTGTGTGGGTATAGCTGTGTGTTTGGTTTGTGTTAACTAGAGTTTGTAAAACTTTTAATGTTTTGTTATTGCCACCATGGCGTCACAGTTGCAAATTTAAATACTGAATTTACACTTGTGCACGCTTTGTCGTTTTAGTTTAGCCAGCAAAAAAAAATATTGCACCTGATGTTGTAATTGTATTTTCAGCAGCAGTTGCAAGTGCCACTGATTGTATTTACATGCTCAAATTTAAATTTTTGGTTTAACGCGAAAATTTTTGTCACGCAAGTTGGTTTAATACAGAAAACTTTATTATGTTTTCGTTTACAGTTTTCAAAAATTTTAAGTAATTAAATATTTATGATAGCGTTCAATATCAAAAACAAATATTGAAATAAAATAGTTGTTCCAGATTTCACTGTTAGTTTTATGCGACATAAACTCAAAAGTAAATATGCGAATTCAAAAAGTTATTGGAACATCAAATACTTAAACGTCTTGTTAAACTTACATGCATAGATTTTCAACAAATTTTTTTTTTTGTGTTTTTTTCAGTTGATCAATAAAACCTAGAGACCTGTTAGCAAAAAGCAGGAACCCATAACATATATATGTGCAACGAAAATAGTTGTTAAGTTTATACAAGTGAACTTATTAACAGCGTGAGCAGAGTTGTATGAAACTTTTAGTACAAACTAATGCAGCGAGCTTTTAAAGTCAAGCAAAGTCATATCACAGGATTTTGTATGGTGTCATATATATAAATCAAAGAGAGTATCTGAGCAGAAATAAGATAATAGGCCGCCAAAAAATTGTAAGATATAAAAAAACGTTAAAAAATTAAACAGAATAAATATTGAGAAAAACTTGATCAAACCAACATTTTTTATTTGCCTTTTTTCTACCAGTATTTGGGTTTTACTTTTTTACAAAAACTTAATTCTCAAACATCGACTTAACCTTGACTAAAGTACATATAGCAACCACATACTCATTACAATATAAAAGTCATAATATTTTCCATTTGTTTCACCAATCTCTGTCAGATTGTTAGTGCAAGGATACCCCATACTTACGGATATAAGTTTCTAAATTTATGTCCAATAAAACGAAACCCTACTGGCAATGTTGCATCAAGTAGTAATCGAAGCTTTCAACAATAATAAAACCAATTTAGTGTTAGAAAAGTTATGTATTTCAAATACCCAAAATAAGGTTTTAAATATTTATAAAACAAAATATTCACACAAACGAACATAGATACAAGGTCAGAAGAATAAAATAATTTTGTGTGTATACATATGTATGTGTGTTAGAATACAAATATACACAAATGCAAAAGAGCAAAAATATTAATTATACTTTTTTAAAAAACAAGCATAAAATTACAAATATATATAGGGTGTTCACAAGGTAGTCATAAAGTCATATGTCTTAAAAAATAAAACGAAAAAATACTACTGTTGTGATCATCCGCTTATAAGTGTGTGTGAATCAGCTGCTGGAGAAAACAGAAAAATAAGTAATTTTAAAATTAATGACTGCGTTTTGTTAATTACATCAACGGCTTCACTGAAGAGTTTCGGCCGCCCGGCTCAGGTTTCTACTGTTTATGACAAAACAATAAACACAGTTCAAAAAGTCTTATTATTATAGAACTTTTTTCTTTTAAGCACAACAACATTTTTTTTAAACTATTGTAAAATATTTAAACTTTAAAACAATATGACTTGATAGCATACCGTTTGAATACCCCAATTGGGTTTAAAATTTTAATGATTTGTGTCATTTTAACAAAAGAGAATGAATATACACTTTGATTTTCAATATAACAATTAGTCTGTCGCAACAATTTTTGGTGTAAAAAAAAATTTTAAAATAATTTTATTAAAAAAAATTCTCTTTTAAGAGAAAACCCCAATATTTAGTTTGTCTTTTTTATAACAAGTGGCACCAACATTTGCTTGCATGTGTCCATGTGATTCCATTTTCAACTTTAAATGAATTTTTTAAATATGCAAACTCTTCATTGGTTAAGCTTAATTGAGTTTTAGGTACAAAGTTATTTAACTTTTTCCGTTATTTTTGTTATTCTTTAATTTAATTTTTATCTAGATTTTGTTTTTAAAAACAAAAACCTTAAACTAAATTAAACTTTTATACTGCTGCTGTTAAATTCATTTGTGTGTGTATTTGCATTTTAAAATTTTAATAAATCTTGGGTAATATAAGTTCATTAGCAGTGTGTATCATAAACATATTTTTTAAGGAAACCTGCATAGGATTTAACAAAAATTAATCCGAAGTTTTTTTTTAATGGAAATAAGTTGCATTTGATACGATTCGGCCTCACTGACTGAACTTTTAGTTAAAATATTAGCTTTCTGGAAGATTCTATCTTATTTTTTTTAAAGATGGTAGTTTGTAGTGGTCACCCTATAAAATCAATTTCTTCGGAAAATGGAGTAATATTTAACATTTGGGAGTTTTTTTAAAGCCGTTTCCAACAAAATAATAAAAATTCACACCAAAGGCTGGCACCTTGGCTGACCTTATCTTGCTTGCTAAAAAAAAAACATTACACACAGAAAGAAAACTCTCTTTCTAAAATCAAGAATTTTATTCTTGAATTTATCCAAAATCGATCCTTACTTACATTTTCTTAAATCAAGCCTATTTGGATTGCTTCAACAAATCAAGCAAAAAAAAGCTTGTTGTTTTAATATATTATTTTACATTTGAAAACAAAGTGTCTCGGTGGCCTGGAAGTAACGCGCTTGTGCTGCAACACAGAAATCCTTGGTTCGAATCTCAGCTTCGGTAAATACAAAAAATTAATTTTTAAATTAAATTATAAATTTTAAGTATCTATAAAATAAAAATAAACTATAAAATTCTTTTTCTTTAGTAAAGCTCCATAAGTCAAAAAAATGACATTTCATTTTCGAATTAATCCCGTTTATGGCTTAAATCAATCTTTTTTTGGCTTACATCAAGTAAGGTTCCGAACCTAAATCAATCCTTTTTTGACTTAATTGTGGCTACTTACATTTTCTTAAATCCACCCTATTGGGATTGCTTCAACAAATCAAGCAGAAAAAAGCTTGTTGTTTTAATATATTATTTTACATTTGAAAACAAAGTGTCTCAGTGGCCTAGAGGTAACGCGCTTGTGCTGCAGTGCAAAAATCCCTGGTTCGAATCTCTGCTTCGGTAAATACAAAAAATGAAATTTTTAAATTATAAATTAATTATAAAATAAAAATAATATATAAAATTCTTCTTTTCACGGCTTAAATCAATCTTTTCCCGCTTACATCAAGTACGGTTCCGAACTTAAATCAATCGTTTTTTCTAAGTTATATATTTAGTAAAACAAGCTCGAGGTTTTTTGGCTTAATTAAAGTTAGAAATTCGTACTTTAACAATTTTACTTGGAGTAAGAAATTTCGTACTTGATTTAGGAAAAACCGTACTCACCGTTATTTTGGCACCGCTATGGCTTGATTTAAGTAAAGTTTTATTAGATAATTTTTTGTGTGTAGATGCTTTTTTCATAAATTTCGTTTTTTTTTGACTAGATAACGAATTCAGACAGGGTTTGAGACACCAAAATGGGGCTGTTGAACCCTTACTTATATTAAAAAAACAGATTATATGCGGCGGTATGTTTTCTTTAATTTGCTTTTAATTTGGCATGGTATACATATCTGGTCAGTGGTAGAAAAACCAGCAGTGTTGCTTTAAACAAATTTTGTGGCCGACTTAAAATTTTAATCTTCAACACAATACGGTGAATAGTATTTTGAAATAACTGGGAAAGATACCTATACCTCTGTATTTGGTGCATTCTGTCCTATTCTGGATATGCGTTCTTAAAATTAGATTGTAGAAACACAAGCTTACAATCGTGTCACCTGCAGCCTTAGATGGTTCAATAATAGCCTACCGGCTCATGTTTGGGTTATTATACCTAAACTGCTCCTCTCTTATACGCTTTATTTATTTCATTTTCTGTGAAATAGACTGTTTTTCCTTTCTCCTGTTCTTTCTTTGCACGGCAAGCTGCAACTGACAGCAGACTTATGATTTATGCCACATTTTTGCCTTTAGTGGCATTAAAACACTTTTGGTCGTTCAATGTGTAATTTGGAAAGCCTCTTGGCACCCAAGTGTAGATTTAATGATTGTTTCTATTTAGTGGGCCGCTGCTGCCTCTTATATCTGAAAATTTTGTATATAAAGCTTCTGTTTTCCTTACTGTAAGTTTTTAAATGTATGTAGGTTGATTTGCTAACGAGTCATTTATGTATAAATATATTTCTTAGAAGCTTAGGTTTCTTACCTGAAAAAAAGACCGGCCTCTTCGTTTTAGAAACTTTGCAGATATTTTTGTGAGCTTGCGTTTGATAAACACCTTCCATACTATGAGATAAAAATATTTATAAACTTTTAGTTAAATTTCACTGCCAATGTAGCACATATTTTATATCTAAAATGAATAAAATATTTTCACAACTTTGTCTTTGGTGTTCCTACAATTACAACAGAAAAATTACCAGCAGTAAAAACAGTATTCTCATCACTTTTACCTCTGCCTGCCTGTAGCAAATCTATTGTTTTTCTATTAAAATATTCAAAATAAAAGTCAAAAATATATATTTGATTTAGAACGAAATAATCTTTTGTTTTGATTTTTTTCATTATTTTTATTCATTCCACATTTTATTTCTTAATTAATTATAATGATTTTTTTTCAATATCTATTCATAAATTTATATGTTTGTTAAATTTAAATATAATTTTTAGTATAGATGTTTGAATGTGTATGTTGTTTACAATAATGAACTTTGTTATTTTTCAAAACTAAAAAACATGAATATTTAAATTTGTTGTTTTTTCTTTTTGATTTTACTTCATTTCTCAGAAAAAATATGCTAAAAACTAAAACTTTGTTATATTTTTTAATATAATTTTAAATTAAATTACTTAGTTATACATGTGTGAGTGGATGTGAGTGTGGGTGTGTAACTTTTTGAGTTAACAAACATGATTTGATTTTTTTTTATTGATATTTGTGTTAAAAGGTTTTTAGTTTTATTACTTAAAGTAGTCGAAAGGGAAAAATTGTGTTTTAGGTTAAAGTAAATATGAAAAAAAGTATTTACAATTTACATCTTTAACAGAGATACACAGACTTAGTGCTAAAACAAAACTAAAACTTTAACAATATTTAACAATAGCGAAATTAACATCAAAACAAAAAATGAAAGTTATGGTATACTTGCTGTTTATTAACATTATTATATTGGGTGGTTACCCATTTCTATAATATAATAGCAAAACACGTCTTCAAGTTGTCGCAAGCTTAGACATTTTAGGGTGATTCCTTAATTTTAGGTTTTTTGTAATATAAATTGAATTTCGTTAGGATATATTTTTGTCTATTTTTTTAAGTTTATACGTATAACGACGTAGTTGATCTTTTAAAGGTTTTCAACGTTGTAACTACTTGAGCCAGCCAAAAAGATAATTTTTTTTTTTACAAAATGATAACAGTTTTAAAAATTCATTGAAGTTTTTTAATATTTTTTTTCTTTTTGAACAAATCTGATATCTTGAAATTTTTGATAAAAATTTTTTCAAAATATTTCCCTCAAAAATTGCCAATATCACTTTTTATATAAAACCTTGATTAATTTCAAAAACATGCTGATTTTAACCAAATTTTTTCCATTTTTTGCCACGGTTAACTTGCGTTTTGCCTGCAAATCAGTCAATTTGAACCCAACGAAAAGTTTTACATGTAGACATATAAGCATGTTTAGGACACACGTAATTTAGAAATGGTATCGTGCCAAACTGAAACTAAGTTACGGACCCTTATAGGTAATTTAAAAAAAAATATTTTAAAAGAAATAGAGGATGGCAGGCGGGGCGTTAAAGCATTGATTTTAAATAAACTTTACATGACCAGGGAGAGAATACTAAGGAAACTTACGAATAAATAGTTAGAGAAAACATACCAGTAAAGTTAAAGCCGAAAAACTAAAATAGATTTGTTAGTGGAAGGGCTTATTAATACTATAAGTAACGAGTGAAGGCCAGATTGTCCCTTGAATTTAAGATTCGAAGGTTAAAAAATAGGAAGTTTCTTTATAAAGCAAAGGGTAGTGGAAAACTAGGGAGTGGAAAAGCTTCAGAGTAAATTTTAATAACTTGAAGATATTAATAAGGATCCAAAAAGATTTTGTTATTAAATTCATTTAAATCCGTAGAGCCTCTAAAGATTCCAGATGGTATTATTAAAAGACTAAGAGTAACAATGTGAATCTATATAGCAAATTGCTCATTGACTGAGTCTAGCCCAGAGACTCTAAATTAACTTATAAAATACAACTTTTTGGACTGTATTGATATTGAAGTAACATATTAAACAGAAGAAGGGCCTGAAGTAAGAGAGCAAGGAACAACAACCAAACGAGGATGTAAAATAAAATGTTACTATTTTCACCGTCAAACTATCCTCAGATCCCCTTTAAGACTATAATTGACCTTGTTTAAAAAAATGTATACCTAGTAGGTGAAGGGAGGTATAGCTTAGTTTTATATCTATGTCTTGTAGGAAAGGCCTCTCATATAGAAGAAAAAATTGATCGATATTTTCCTTAAGGGATTTTCTAAGTCCAAACAAAAGTCAAAAACTATTAGACAAACAGACATCCTACATCCAAGATTCCCCGTCATATACAATATATTTTGGACATCACAGAACGCATTTAGTGTCAATTCTGAGCATTTAGAAGCCCAATGCTCAGCGGCGTTCAGTTGAGATTAACATTTAAGGGTAATACTTTGGAATAGACTTTGACAGCAAACTTTTGAAAAAGAGGAAAAACTCAAAAAAAAAAAAAATCTCTTAGCTTTCTGTTTTTTACAAAAAATCCATAGCAGGAACCCGGCACTTTCAACAATGGATAACTAGCAGGATGTATACAACAGTTGTAAGACTTACTGTGTCATATGAATGCACTGATCTACCTGATGTGGTAGAAAGAAAAGAAGCTGTTAAGGAAGTATAAAGATGCGTTTTACTTGACATCCTTGATGCCATAAGGATCAATGTTTAATAGAAAATAGGCGTCTTTACCAATATGCATCTATTGAGGGCTGAGTGATCTGAACGTCAGTAAGAAGCTTAGTAAGATTAGGAAAGTTAGGGTTTGCAAAATTAAACTAATAAAACTAGGATAATACGAAAAATAGTTCATGAGGTTCTGGGTAAAGGCAAGGGATCTTAGACGGACTATATTATCACAAAGATCGATTTTGCCATAAATAATGTTTAATATTTCGAAGCATAGCTAGCATTGCTTATAGATTATGGAATATAAGGTTTAATTGGGTTAATTATTTAACACTACAGATTTCAAGTAATATAAAAGTAAGACCTTGAAGACCATTAAGCATATTGTCTGTCACTGCCCGAGATAGCAGGATTATGGGGTTAAGTGATTGGGTAAACTAGAAACCTTGAAACGATTTAAAGTACAGGCTGTAAGACAGCATTTGGCTTATCATGGTTATCAAGTGACAAAAACATAGGCAGTAGAAAGGTGGTTCTGTACGGGTACTTGAATTGTGTCTTTTCAGTCTAAAATTATCTTCTTCTTCTTGCTCAGGTTTTATAGTTCTTTTCTACCAGATGTTTGATTTTTTGTATTGCTCCTAAAGTGGACCCAGGATATCTGCACTTCTTAAATTATGAAAAAGTTTGCCTTTATTTATCTATTATTATCCATTATCCACTTTTAATTTGTTGGGTCCGAATTGAACATTTTTTTGGAAAAGTTTTTCAGAATGTCATTAATTTTACACAAAAAAATGATTCTACGTTATTCGATAAAATTAAAATTGGATCTGGGGCTAGTACTTTAGTGCGTAGCAATTGTCTGCACACACCCAAAATACACCTACCACTAAGGTTGTTTGGGAATTAAAAATAATTCACAACTAATTTTTTTTAGTATTTTTTTAAATAATGAAAATATAGTAAGAAATAAAAAGTAAACAGCCAGGTTAAAAATATTTCACATTTAAATTTAAATTTTATTTTTAACAAACTAGAGGGCATTTTTTGGCCAAACAATATACAATTTTAGCAACTACTATGACTCTTGTTTAACTTTAATTGCCGCACTTGTTGTTTCTAAGATGTTCTTTTAAATTATGCAGTTTGTTCTAACAAAAACACTTTAAAAAAGAAAAGAGCACACCCAGAAATGAAACACACCAAAAAACAAATCTTAAGTATGAAATCTCATGTGGTCCTTGTCAGAGCAATCAGTTCAACTCTTTCTGTAATTCGGGTGTCCTTAAGTATTTAATTACACTAAAAAATTAATTTAATGACTTAACTTTAATTTTTAGTGGAACCTTAGGTACGTTTATTACTCTTTTGGCTTTGTTTATATATTTGTATGGGTCAAGTAGTTAAAGGGGTGCTAATTGGCTGTTGTAAGTTAAAAAAAAAATGTTTTTTTTTGTTACATTTTCCTTTTGCTTTACATTTGCCTTAATTTGAAAATATTTTTAATGACTATTTTATTAAGTTCATTCCCTTTCTATGTGCTTGTGTATTTATGCATGCCTTCTGTAGTTGTTCATTTAATTAACTTAATAACTTTACTTTTTTTTGTTTGCTTTTTTTACTGCCGCACCCCAGATGCAGCAGCACACATGACATAATTTAGTTGAGAAAAAAGTAGGCAGCTGCAAAGTATATCCAATATAATTGTATCAATTTTCCTATATTCAAGTTGCACACACAAACAGTTGCTGCAGAATTATGTTGCACAGCTGCTGGTAATTCACCTGTAAAAAACAAAAAACTGAAATTATATTGTGTAAAAAGGTAAAGAGGTTCTCACGAAAGCTACAAAAGATTGTTAATAGTTAATTAAACTCATATTCACAAGAGTGAAAAGTTTTTAAAAATTTATTTCTGCTTGTTTTGAACAGTGCTCCCTCATGAGAAGCTTAAAATATAATTATGTGTAATAAGGCTTTAATTAAATTGTATGTATATATTTTTTTTAACTTTCAATTTTTTTTTGATGTTTGAAATGTGCTTTACGTTAAGTAAAATAACTTGATTTTATTTACATTTACTAATGTCGTTTTGTTTTTTTTTTTTCAAAATACATAGAAATAATCTTATCCATGTTTATTTTTTTATCTTAGTAATTATAACATGTTTGTATGTGAAGAAAACACGCTGTTCACATACATACATACATACGGTCGTCGGTAGGCGAAAAGCTTACATGGTGTATGATGAATAATTAACTCACAAAATCACTTATCCGCATAATAATTATATCTTTGAAAATATTTAAAGAAACAAATAAGTAAAGTAAAAAGGTAAGTTCTATGAAAAACGGAAAAATTGGTTTATTGTCAAACAAAAAGTAAACAAATTTACGTTTTAAACTGAGTGAAAATTATTAAAACATTAAAAAAAAATTTGTTCAAATTAAATTTTTATTTATTGAGGAAAGGTTTAAAATACTTTTAACCTAAATAATCTACGGTTTTTTTTTAAATTTGGATAAAAAGTCATACCTGTCACACATTCGAAAAAGTTTTTCAATATGAAAACATTGGTTTTTGTAAAAAAAAGTTGAAATAAATTTTTTTTTTGCAAAAAAAAAAAACGATTTTTGATGCGTTTATTGGAAAAACCCCAATATTTGTAAGTAAAGTTACAAACTCTTAAACTTCAAAAAAAAAAGATTAAAAGCAACAAATATATGTAAATATGTAAACAACATACCTGTCAGCACTTGCACCTGTACAATTGCCATAAATAGTCGTCCCACCGAACAAGAATAATTTCCACTGTCACTAAGTTTTGCATCTGTGATTGTAATTCGACTTGTAAGCCATTTATCGTTTGAGCTGTTAACAACATAGAAAGGAAAACAAACCCAAATATTAATTAATTTTACAACAGTTGTATAGATATTGATTTCTACTAACGGCGCTTTGAATATTACTTTGTGTGTATTGAACATATTCAATTTAATTTAAATACATGTGTTTGTAATATACACAAATGTGTGTATATTGTTATGCATGTGTCTGCTTCCTTTACACATGTAAAATAAATTGGTAAGTGTGATCTTTCAAGTTGTATATCATTGTGTCAAAAACAATTAGTTAAATGCAAAGCTTATATGTATTTCGCAAATGTAATTTAGTTATTATTTAATCAACAGTAGTGAGCAAAAGTTTTCTAATTGCTCGCCTTTAGCTGCAAGTTAATTACTTAGGGAAAATTATCTTATTATTATATATCTTTTTTATGATTAAATTTAATTTCTTAGAAATGTAGATATTGTGAATCAGATACATACATTTGATGCCGACTTTTGTAGAGACTTATAATAATTCACGTTTTATATTTTGCTCTTCACTGTTTATTTTTACGTGATTGTTTACAACAACAACTATAATTTATTGATATTTTATCAAGATATTTGTAGATGAAATGTTAATGTTTGGCCTTATTTGTTATACAATATTTTGCTTCATTTTACAAAATTATAATTTGTACTTTGTGAAGAACTAACAAAAAAGTAAAATTAATTAGTTTCCTAAAATAGGACATGCACTCGCATGGAAAAAAACAAAAGATTTTAAGGGAAAAATATCTCAAACATGATGTAAATGAATTAATATAAAATTAAATTTCAGAGGTAGGTTCTGTTTTTAGGAATTTGCTTTAATATATAAGAAGAAAGAGTGCTATGTTTGTATGTGTCGAATCTTATATACCTTCATATTAGTATTTTCCTATACCCAGCCATCTAATTAAGCCAATTTGTTTTTATATCGAAAATATTATAATAAAAGTTCTTTAGGCCGGGTTTTAAAAATGATAGATATCCCAGTTTTTGAAAGAGAAAACTTTAAAAAATTCCAACGTTTGTGTGTAAAATAGAAATACCATGAAGAAGGTTTCAGGTAGAAATTTTCAACGGTTTTCGAAATATTTTGTATTTTTTCTTTCTGATTCCATCCAACTATTTTTTTCCAAAATGTACGCATTATTGTAACAATACTTTTTGTAGGACACTTGAAGTCAATAGCTGTTACAGTTTCCGAGATATAGCGTATTGGAAATTTAAAAAAAATTCTTCACTTTAATGGGTGTTCCTCCTTCTGCTCCTATTCAATTAGTTTTTTTTTTTAAAAGATAGGCATTTCTGTGCCATTACTTCTTTTCAAAAATTTGAATTTTATAGCTGTTATAGTTTCTCAAATTAAGCGCAAGAAATATTTTACAAAATTTGTGCAATTGTAGGGTGGATACCCCTTCACCTGGCTCCTATTTGATGAAATGTTTTTTCTAATTTCTATTTCTTTGTTCAAAGTACTTGTGCCAGGATTTTTGTACTGAGTTTTTTAGGGATAAGTGCACGGATTTTGTCCTGAAATATATGATATGTCTTGGTTAAAAGTGAACCGAAATTGCTGATTTCAAATAGCAATTGTTTGAGGAATAATTTTGATTGTACGTTTTCTGTTTAACTTTATGTGGCTCTGAAATCTTGATTTTAACATACACATAAACGAACATGTCTATATCAACTTTCCTGGCAATAGGGATGCAGAATATATGAACTTTGTGAGGCTGCAAGTTAATCTTGTAAAAATTACAAATGGAATGATAAACTGTGAAGGGCATAAAAATTGCTGCTGTTTGGAATTTGCTTCATGAGAAGTAACGTTGCTGTCTGACTGCTGATTGATCACGAACGTTTTAACCTTTTGAGTCTAACTTGTCAAAAGGTGTCGTATATTTTATATTTGTGTACAAATCTTTTAAAATTTCGTTTCTATCATGTACAGCTGTGAAAATTGCGAGCATAAAGGGTAAAGCTTCTTTAAATTGCCTTCTCATCATGACGTTCCCGGTAATGAAACTGCTAATGAGGTGGCCGACGGGGGATCCCCCGGGATATTAAGCTGAAATATGAGTTTGTAACGCTGCCAATAGTCTTCTTTTATGAATTGACAAGAACTTGGGCTACGGAAAACAATGGTCAAACCTAAAGGGAAGCGGCAGGTTGAAAGATCTCCCGGCTTCTGTCGCTCAGGCTGGTTAAAAGGGACACTGACCTGCTCAAGGAGAGCAAGGCGGTTCTAAGGCGTAAAGTAAGAACTCTTACAGTTTACGACCATTGTGAAAGAGATGGCTGGGAAGGCGTTTCAAAGGGTTCATCAAAAGAGTTTTGCGGCTTTCGCATGTTTTGAGACACACTGACCTTTTTTGAATTTTTACTGCAGTAAACTTGCTTTTACTTATTTTTTTTTTGTTCTACGAACCATTCTCTTTGTCGTTTTTATTACTTTTCTTTAACGCTTCTGAAAGAATTCATAGTTGTGACGCAGGATTTTGGGAAAAGAGTAAATAACTTTCGTCTTTCTTGGCTTAACCTTACCTTAGGACTTATAAGTTCCCAACTTTTGGCCTTTTTTTTCATACCCACCTTAGTAGATCTATAAATCAGGATGAGTAGCCGCAGTGTAAATTTCAAGTCACAAGCTTTACAATTTTCGGTTACTCGATCACGACCTAGCTTGTCAGTAAGTCAACAATAAAGCGTTTGCTGTAATTATTTATATAAACAATTTTACTGTGATGGGTGTGACCATGTTACTCAAATTTTTGCTTGTAACCTAAATTATTTAAAGTCATAGTTCAAAAAAAGGTTATGATTAACAAGGATTGTATGTTATAAGAGTTAAAAAATAAGTAAAAACATGATTTCTGCTCACAACGATTACTTCAAAGCTGTGACGGGTGTGATCTTACAAAATTTCATTTAAGAGAACTCTAACTTTAATATCGGGTAATGTAAAATATTTTTTATAACAGCCCTAATTTTTTTTTAATTTCACGTCAATAAAAGGTGTTTTTAAAGTGTTTTTAATGCTTTATTTATATAAATTTTTTTTTATTAAGAAAACGCCTTCAAATAAACGTCACAGGTGCAAGAGTTTTATCAAAACGGTAAAAAATAAGTGCCGACTATTAAATAATTGATAATTTTTAGTTCTAACGTAATAAGTAAAATAATAAATACATATGTATATGAACCAATTTTTTTATATTTCAATCATTTTTTTAAGACATTATTTCAGTGATATTTCTAACGTTTTACCTTGAGTTGACTATGTGTGTTTAATTTAAGACTTACAATATATTTTATTTTTCTAATCTATTGATATAATTAATTGCCAAGGTAATTTGTATTAACTTTTTTTTTTTTTGCATAAAAACATATGCAACAAAATTTTGCTGTTCTTAAGCAAATATTTTCCCATATGAAAGAAGAGAAGATGTAAATAGTAAAGATTTATCTTAAGTACAAACACATACATATGTATGTATATAAGAATATATATTTTTTTTAATTTTTAATCTTTAACATTATTAGGATTTATGCAGATGGCTTATGTGTACGAACAATGAGCAACAGCCTTAAAACCTGTGGCCTAAAATACTATAAAAGGAATTTTAACTAATTTTGTTATGTTGTCTTTGTGTTCTATTAAAGCATAAATTTTTTGGCAATTTTTATTTTCGACTACATTTTTAAGTGTAAATTAATTGGTATAGAATCTTTCCCAAAATATTAAAATTTGTATAGAAGCGTAATTAAGGTGAATTTTAAAAGATTTATACTAGCAATTTGTGACACGAAATAAAAATTGCATTTTTTTGCGAAAAAGGTAGCAAAATAAATAATTGTACAATTAGGTAATACATGTCTTATTGTCTTATAATTTAAGGATGTCTTTGAAGATATATCATTGATCTTCTAGCAAAAATGGGCTTGAATAATAGCACAACAGCAATATATAGGCTTCTTCCAAAAATTTATGAAAAATTTTCTTTAAAAAAAAATCGTTAATATGGCAAGGTGAGATAGATCTGCTGACAGGACAATGTTAAAAAAATTTGGAAATAGACTTTCTAAAATTAAAAATAACTTGTGCATCTGGGTACTTTAATTGGCTTTAAATACGCATAAGTGTTATCTTCAGCAATAAAACCTATACAAGAATCTTATAAGAAAAAGTAAACACAATTGCTCCAAATCAAAGATGGAAGTCAACAAAGCGAATAGAAAGTACTTTATTGCTCTTTTTGGTTCTTTTTGCCATTTCTGAAATTATGAGTCTATATGTATGAAATTAATAACCGTTTGGTCCTATACACAAAATAAATTAAATCAATTGTCAAATTATTTTTGCCACACATTTTACCCTTTCTGCATTATTAAAAATTCTGTTTATTTTATTTCGAATGTTTGTTTGTGCTTTGGGACTATGAGTTAGGATATAATAAATTAAGGACTATTGATTCATATTACTCGACTAAGTTAAAAATATTTTTTTCTAAATTTTTGATTGACTTTGCTCGTTTAAATTTTATAAGCCAAAAAGATATAAAAATGAGGCTGTAAAGTAAACGAAGTCAACAAATAGTACTTTTTCAACGTTTTGGTACTTTTTTGTTTTTTTTTACATTTTTTTTGAATTTTGGTGTATAATAATAATACAATTGATTTAAAACTAAAATGGTATTGACCCCGCATAGGGCTGTAAGTAAATTAAATAAAAAAAAAGCTACGTATAGTTCGGTCTCCTTTTTTTATTTTATTATAATTGCTAATATATTAACATATTGTTAAGAAAACAAATTATAAGAAATTATAAAAATTATTTTAAAGCTTTTCTGTTTAGGAACTTAAAATATAAACTTATAATCATTCCATTAATTAGCTCGGCGAAAGTAAAGTTTTAGTTGTAGATATTTCTAGGGCGTTTGGTGAGGTCTTGCTTTGTGAGCTTCTATTTAATTTGCTGGTCTTGGCGTTGATGATAAACTTTCAAAATTCAAATCGAGTTTTCGCAGAGCCCCTTTCTACTAGTGATGTTGTAGATGGGATCTCTTCCAATGAGTTCAAAAGTAATCCAAGGAAAATGCAGAGCTCCTTCCTTTCTTATAATTTTTATCCTTCTGAGCTGCCTTCTATATGAGACTTTAAATTTTATTTATTTATCTGCAGACAAGAGCAGCATATGCCATTCAGACTCTAATACATAAGAGCTTAGTTATTTGGAGATTGAGGAGAATTATGACTGACACATTTAACCATAATATGATGCTAATCTCCAATTGGGACCATAAAGTCCTAATGCCCGTAAGACTCAATGTTGTTTTTTCATATACAAACGCATAGTAGATCATGCTGCATCGTATCGATGATGCTGGGTTACCTAATTGTCATAGGTTAGCCGAACTTCATTGTAATGTAGGACGTTGTTCACATTTTTTTCAATACTTTAAAGGAATGTGGTGTCAAGAAAAAAAAGGGAAATTGTTTTTTAGCACCGAGACTTTTCGCGAACCATGCGTCTTTTAAGAAAAAACACACCCATTTACGATAAAGTCAGTAAATCATACCACGCATTAAAGGAAAAATTTATTCTAAAGTTTTAAGTTATTAAGTTTGTATGTTGAATCATATTTTAAAAGATGTGTTTCCTGCCACAATTTATATCAAAATCTTAAATCAAATATCCCCAAACACTTTTCCCTCCATCTTCCTTCATATTACTATTTTCCTGATACCAACACAAGGCAATGCATATACAAAGACCATCGCCTGAATATATTTAATCCCAAAATCAAATCTTCTTTTAGTTAAAATAAATATTTAAAACGACCATATTAAGCCACTTAGTCATGGTCACAAAATTAACCAAAAAAATACTTTTTATCATTCTTAATAATTCAATAAACATTTATTAAGTTTATTCATCTTGAAAATCTTGTTAACAAAAATCAATTTTTTTTCGTTTTTGTTTACCTTTGGCCATTCAAAGTTAACAAAAGTCAATGATATTCCCTGAGGAACATCTGACATCCTTGTTAGCCATGTTTACATTTTTACATACACACAAACAGGTATTAATTTGTTACACTGTAAATACCAGCAGCTTTTACAATCCAAAACTGTCATCTTACCTTTTGCCAATAAATAGGATAATAAACTGAAGTTACACCACTGTTGGAAAATTTATATAACAAAGAGAGGGGGACAAGATGACCGACCGCATTTAAAGTGTCAACATATTAGAACAGGTTAATACTTAACAATTGTGTTTTCATTTAATTTAACTTCAGGTAAATAAAGTTAAATGAATTTCATAGTTGAATGTCTAAGTATTTAATGGCAATTTAAATAAATGCTCATTAACTTACCTTAAACGTTTAAGGGCCGTCGCCGGAAGTTCTTCATCATCTTTAGACCAAAACACTATATTACTAAATTGTTGTTCAAGAGCAATTCCCTGCCTGTCAGCGGATGTTGTAGATTGGTTTATATTTTGCAATAAATCATTGTTAAAAGTAAAGCCAAAACCAGTAGCCATCGCCAAAGAAGAGGGTGATGATATACTGTTCATGGCTGTTGTAGGGCTTAACTGTTTATTTTTTGTGTTTGTAGTTATTTTAGTGTAATTATGGTTGTTGTTGTTACTGTTACTGTAGCTAGAAAGTGTGGTATTTATATTGCCTCCAGGGCGGCTGTTTCTCGTGCCACGAAAACTGCTACTGCTGGCTTCTGTTGAAGTGGCATTGTTAATGTTGCTGCTGGTGGTGGTTTTACTGTCATTGTGTACATTTAAAGGCTCAAGGGATTTTAAAATATTTTGTTTTTCTTTGTATAAAAAGCTACGGGAGACTTGACACTGCAAGTCAATGGTACTGCCTGTTTTATAATAACGATCACCAACATCTCGTTCCTGGTCATCAATTAATCGCAAAGGAGGTTCTGCAAAAACAAAAAACACAACAACAATTCCATATTTAGGCACATGACTTAAATGACAGTTAAATAATCAAATAGCTATATAGGGATTCTGACAACAATGTAAGTCCTAATAAATTAAGGTAATTTTTCATTTACTTAGCTGTTAGTTATATTTTCTCAAGCCTAAGGCAGTAAACGTGAAGAACATATTAATCGTTTAATTAATAAGTCACATTTTCATTTATTGTATCTTCTTTTATTGTCTTACGCTAAATAAGAATTTATAGTTTTATAAAAATTATCCACTAAGAAGGATATATAAACATATGGATGTTTCGAATATGTGAACAATAAATAAGATTTAGCTAAATTAGTTTGGAAATATTTAACATTTATAAGCTCTTAATGTTTATCATTCATTATGTTAAATATTAAAGCAGTTTAAGTTTTTTCTTTTCATAATAAATGTAATTGGGTATTAAATCTGCAACTTTTAAATGTTTATCTCGGTAATATAATAAAGAATATAACAAGTCTTATATGAAAGTTGTTAACATACAAGGTGAACTAGAAATATTTACAATAACTGTAGGGAAAATTAAAATGTGACAACTCTTTACGACATTTTATAGCTTTATTTTAAGTGTTTTTAGTAATTTAAATACCTTTATTAATTTTCCAGGGATTGCACGATTTTAAAATATTATTTACGTCACCCTCTGTAAAGTTTAATTAACTGAAACGAAAAACTCAATCTTTCTTGTAGTTATATATATGTAGTGACTGGCTAAAATCTAAACTGCAGAAATCCTTACATAAATACAGATTCATAAGGAAGGGATTAAAGAAAACACAGACTCTGAACGGGAAAAATACTATACATGAAAGAAAAAAAAATTCAAAAACACAGGGTGTCTGGTGGCAGATTCACATTTTTAAGCACAAAATTTTAATAAGACTATTAAGAGATAGAATGAAAATGCGAATTTATTTTTTTAAGAGTATGTCACCCAGATGTCTTCCGTTAAGCTCAAAACGAAGTCTCTGTGCCACACGCTGCAGTATACTTGGTTTAATTAAGTTGCTTTTTAGATAAATATTTTAATTAAAAGTCACAAGAGATTGGACATTTTTATTATAAAACTTTTCTTTAAGGAAGGTAGTCCCATAAAAAATCCACATAAGATAGTGCGGGTGACCTCGGTGGCCATAAAATCTCCCTAAAGTGGCTGATCAGTTTTTGGGGGAAATTTTCCCGAAACAATTTCATCGAAGCGTGGCTGTTTGGCACTCACATTGTCTTGTTGAAACAACGTGTGTGAAAAGCACAATGATGAACTCACAGACTTTGCGAAAAAATTCCGTAATCATGCGTCGATAACTTTCACTGTTAGCATTCGTCTCCTGGCCTCGAGAATATTCGAAAAAAATGGTCCGATTATCTAATGCGTGGATAAGACGCAACAAACAGTTACTCTGGGGCAATGCAATGGTTTTGACATTTCAAAAAATGGTTGCCGGTTTTTGGAGAATGAGACTCGCTAATCCAAAAAATGATATTAACATTCCAAAAATGTTCAACATTGTTTCACAAAAAGTTTTGCATAAATAGAAGTTACTTTCCTTCTTTTTTTAAACGATTTAAATTTTTAAAAAATGGAATATCAGATCGTTTTCAAAAAACTTAAGTAACGCCTTTTTCATATTAAGTAGTTATATGGATAAAAACTTTTTTCTGATAACAAGAAATTAGAGATTATTGACCCATACAGAAGTCAAAATTCAACCAAGTGGACAAAAATGTTTTTTTTTAATTTTTTTAGTATAAATCTGGAAAAAGTAAATAAGGAATAACCGACCTCAAAAGGACTCAAGAGTTAATGGACAGAAATAACTTGATTTAAATTCAGAAAATTTTTTTTAAATGAATATAGAAATATAAATTTAAAGACAATTGATCCCTTAAAAGGTTGAAAGTTAATTGAGTAAATCTTTATTTAATTAATTGTGCATTTTTTGAGAGACACAGTTAGATCATTAAAAAGTGAACTACTTTTATTTTATTATTTTCAACCGCAAAATTTTCAACGGCTTAATTAGCAGCAATTTCACCTTACAGTTTTGCGTACTCAGTATTAAACTTTCAATTAAATTTTAACCGAATATCGTAAAAGCGGCTTTTTAACCGCAAAAAATATATTAATCCCGTATAAGTTAATTTAAACATATAAAATCGCTTTAAATAAAAAAAATCGTTGCATATTTGGTCCTCAATTCCACAGTATAACAGGCAAAAGTGGGTGTTTAATTTTACAAGAACAGAATAGAGCAATCTCTTTATATTTTAAAATATCAGGTTTTGTTCTCTTTGAGGAACAAGTTTTCTTGGAACTTACTCGCTTTTGTTCTCCAGTGCGCCAATATTCTACATTTATGTTAATGGCTTTATTTTGAAAATATTTTGTTTCTACCCTTTTTCTCTCCTTTTTTTTTTGTACTCACCTATAACAGTTAAATTTGTTGTAAAAACTCGTGGTGGATGCGTTGATACTTGGCACATGTAAATACCAGCATCATCCCAATGGGTGGGATTTATCAGCAGACGCCAATTATTGGGATATTGGAATTTGACGCGTATTCTTGGGTCACTGCTGTAAGTGACATTGCCTACAGTCAACAGTGACACCTTTTCCGATGTTCGCCTCACCCACATGACCTGCAATTGTAGAAAAATAAACATAAAAAACTATTAAACTTAAATAAAAAAATTTATTTTGTATAGAGAAAAACAATTTAATGGAAATGTATGTAGTGGATTAAAGTGGAAAAAATGAACTAGAAAAAGAAACTGACACCAGCCAACCGCAACAACAACAATGAAAGCAAAAGCTGTAATAGGAACTATATATAGTATGTATGAATATGTAACACCAAAACCAGAAACAATCAGTTAAGATATATTGAAGAGGAAATTGCATTTCCTGTTTTTCAATCAAATGTGCATTTGAGTGCCTACCCATTCAGCAAAGCTGTATGACGTGCGTAACTTTTTAAGAAAGGTCGGTAAAAATGACTTAGGTAAGGTAAAGTTGGAGAGAATAGTAAAGGGGCCGAATCCTTTTACATATCCAAATCAGGAGCTTTTTGGGTCCAATGTATCCGCTTCTGAAGTAAATGAGATATCAAACAGCAAAGAATAGAATTTCAAAGGTCAGAGAAACGGAAAAGGGTAGAAGAAGACTAATAAATAAAATATTTCAAAAGAAGAAAGAGAAAATTCAGTACTTTCTTAATTTTTATAAGAAATACAGAAATTTTTGAGACATTGGCCCAGGTAGCTATATCTAGCTTAGATTGCCGATCTGATCTCAGACGCCCTCAAGAAAAGTTCACAGCATGCCAATTGCAACAGCTTTTTTTTCTACATTGCCTTCTTATGTAAAGGTTTCCCTTCTTTCACTATAAAACTTTTTTAAGACACCGTTGAATTTTTGGAGCCACAATAAAGGTTAAAGTGTCCCCTTTGTTGATTCCTCTTGTTTACTTGCATCCTGCAGTATTCTTTTGATAGCCTGGATTGTTCAACACTGCGTTGAGGTTAGCCATCTAACTAAAACCCCTGTGGGTCCTAAGCTATTAAAGACCTCATTTACTACCTCTATCGTCAAACTCTCTAAAGTTTTTTATGTCTCCAAGAACATCCTTGGCATAAGTTCTCTATCATGCAAGTCCTGTTCTGGAAAAACTATTATTCCACGTAAGGTACACTCAACTGATCTCATTTATCAGTCCTTATAGCTTCTTCAACAAACGAGATTTAATTCTTCGGGTTTGAGCGGCCTATATTACCAAATTAGGATTAAAAAGTAATGAAACCTCTTTCGTCGTCCTAGTTCTAGAAAGTCACATGCTGGTAACATCATTATCAACAGTTTAAAAAAATATATTGCTATGCTTAATATGTAGGCTGATAAAATCCCCTCAAGGGCAGGGAATTGTAAGCATTCAAGATGACAAGAACTCGTTTTATTCGTTTTTACTACACCTTCCCAAATTCACTTTCTTGATGAAAAAATTCAAGGTTTCTAAATTTTAAAAACTGATTTTGTTTTTTTTACATCTGGGTCGATCCATTATATTTAGTTCGTCCTCCACAGTGTTTCACAGGTACTTTTAAAGTCAACTTTGAAAATAAAACTTTTACAAACGATCACTTTTATTTATAAGATATGTTTTTTCCTTCCCTCCTTATTAAAGTATTAGTATCAGTTCGTGCACGCAAAAAAAAGGCGTGGTTGGGCATGATCACGACAGTCATAATATTTTTCTTCGCAATCAAATTTGGTTGGAGCGTGTATATAATAGGTAGTTTTGTTCGATCTAAACGTCTACTCTTTACGCCAATCAAGTATAATAGATAACATTTTATTATTATGAGATTAGCCTTAATCAAATCTCTCATAGAGTTTAATGCATATGTTCGAAACAATAATATAATAATAATAATAATATAATCAACTAATGATGGATGCAACAACACTATGGTCACAAGGAAATCAAATCATGTTTAAGCTTTGAACATTATTTTTTTTTGCTTCATTTTTCTTCTTGTTGAGTGTTATGTGTTTTTAGGAAACTTTACTGTTAACTGTCGGTATTTAAAAAATTAAAAATAAATTTTAAAAATAGAATATATAAAGAAATTCGTTGAAAAAATACAAATTTAACTTTAATTTAAATGGCAAAAAGCAAATGTAAATTAAAATTGTCAATTATTAAATAAAAAAAACTTATGTGTATAGTATTTGCATATTTTTAAACAAATAATATACCATTTTTTTTTAAATCTGATAATTTTTTCTATCATCCATTACGTTAAAAATTTAAACAAGTATTTATGTAAATATAGCTATCTAGAAAAATATTATGATTATATTGTATCATATAATAGTTGTGTGCAACCATATTATGATGGTGCGGTACCATTTGTGGGTCTGTGGGATCATATTTTATCCAACGAGTCATTTTATGGTCATTATTACATGATTGTGCATTTTTTGATCCTATAAAAAGACGTTAGCCTAATAAGGGATCATAATATAGAGATAAACAATTATTTTTATTAAACTAACTTTGTCTAAGCTAATCATTACTTTGCTTGCCTACAGTCATACATCCCAATTATAGTAGAATGCCTTTAGTTTATATTTCCCTCAACCATATTTTTTCTTTGCGTGTGTATGCATGACGGATAAATTTTATAGTATTTTTCGGGTATATTGAAGCAAGTAGCTTATAAATCAAAACATTTTGTGCGCTTAAGCAGCTCAGTAGTCCACACAAAATAGTTTTCTTGTACATTTATTTGAACCAAACATTAGGATATTAACTAACATAATAGAAATAATGGAATAAAATTTAAAAAAATAATTAAAACCAGGGACAGTGTATTTGTAAAAATTCATTTATATTTTAGAAAGGTTTCCTAAACAAGTCGAAAAATGAACATGTCTATCAAATACAGAAATTATTTTTGGCGTAATTAAAATAAAAGTTCTTAAACTGGAGCAGAAAAGGAAACGATGGGCAAGCAACAACCTTAATGCACTAAAGTTTTTATTTTATATTAATTTCTTCTTCCATATTTTCTATGTGCATAAAACCTTTTACTTTAAAATTTTAATAATCCTTTAAACTACTATTTGAATCTTTTAAAATTTATTTGTTTGCATGTTGCTTCAACTTTTGTTATCTCTTTCTTTTGTTTCTTTGTTTCATCTCTGTAGCATCTAAAAATTAGAGTTAAACTTTTAAAACAAAGTACATATTTGTACAATTTAAAAACATATTTGTAAACAAGTGTTTGTATTTAAATACATTTATATGTATACATGAAATTTTCATAAGAAATTTTTATCTTTATAATAAACTTATAACTATATACTTTTCGGTGTATGTCATTTTATTCTCAAGTTTTATGACATAAGAGCTGCAAGACAGTAAATTTATGCAAACTCACAAATATTTTGAAACTTTGCTGTTAACGTTATTTCAAACTGTTGTCTTATATCCTTTT
Organism: Melanophora roralis; assembly: GCA_963583895.1. Classification (NCBI taxonomy): domain Eukaryota; kingdom Metazoa; phylum Arthropoda; class Insecta; order Diptera; family Rhinophoridae; genus Melanophora; species Melanophora roralis. The sequence goes on along the minus strand of OY757190.1, from coordinate 16,276,756 downwards.
GCATTCGTTATTTGTTAGGAAAAACTTCCTGTTGATTTACTGCACATTTAAAAAACTTTTGCAAAAACAATTTTTTTTTGGAAAATAGTATGTGCATAATAGCTATCAAAAAAATTACAAGTAAGGAATGATATCTGTAAGATTTACTTACGAGATATCCTTCATAAAAAGTCTAGTGTTTTGTTGGTAAGTTTCAAAAATAATATTAACCCATTGAGGACCAGACTTTTTCTACCAAGGCGACTTTTAATTTTTTTTTATTTTTGCAAAATACACGCCGCAGTAGTAGTTATGGTAAAAAAAAATCCACCAGGTCCCCTTCCCTGATTTTGTTGGGCTAATATAGTTGCCTCTGGGTTAACTTTAAAAGATACTTTTAGTAACGTAGGAGAAGCTGGATACCAAATAACCGTTTAATTGTTTTTAACTTGGCAAAGCTCAGAACAATTTATGGTCTTCCATCATCTTAACCACAGACGCTGAACTTTTTGCGGTATCACTTGGGGTTGCTGCCTTTAATAACCATTAAAAAATGCAGAAAAATTACAAAATTGAGTTAAGGCGTCGGGTTAATAACCCACCTTTGCAAAAACGTATTTACAACTAAAACTAACGAAAGATATTTTAAGTTTTAATAATTTTAGAGAATCAGGGCAACCTCAAACAGAAGTGACAAGTCAATCGAAGTCACGTTTTTTGCAAGGCTGTTTGCCAATCTGAGTTTGTTGAATATAACTTTTCTATTTTAGACGGATATTTCGAAAATTTCAAGGAACATTCATTGAATATATACCCGCTTTTTGCGGCCATACTCCTAGTAAACTGTTTTGGGCCAACAGGTCGACACCTCTCAATCCTTTGTTGAAATGGTAGACAAGAAATTAGCAATCTATATAAGTTTCACCCGCTTATCCTACAACAGGCCGTTTTCCCTTTAATACCACAGTAAGGCCAATAAATTTTAAGGCCAATAAATTTTAAGGCCAAGTCAACAGGGCGGTTATCCGTTATTGCGTTATAAAATTCCTTTTTGTTTCATATTTTTATCGACCGGAAACTGAGTGGGAAATTGGAAATCGTTGGCTAAAACGATTACATTTCACTGTAGAATGTTAGAAAAGTTAACGCTAGTAAAAAAGTTATCGTAGAAAACAACAATTTCCTTTCCTGGTGGTTAGTATAGCTGGATAGCGACAGGTTCGCCAAAACCGTGGTTCAACAAAATGTGTTTTTTTTTTTCAATTGAATTTTATTCTTTACGGCCAAAAACAAATATGCACAAAAAAGAGTAAAACTATTTACATACGTTCAAACAATGACGAAAAAAATTATGTTTTTCAATTAATTTAAGGTGGGCTTAATCCCGTTTCAACCCAGAGGCAAACATACTTGCAAACATGTTAAGGCTTTTATGGGCAGGTTGACACATATACAAACTCTCTCGTTATATATTTTGGGTGGTAAAAAGTGTCCTCAAAATATTCCTCTTTTCTCAGCAGCCTCCTGAAATGAGGATATTTTTTAATTAAATTTGGGGTCACCTAGCGGGGATATGAGGTCAAATGGGAACCTACCAATTACCACATTTTGGTTGTCCCAATCGTCAGCTACAAATCAATTTTGAATATATTTTTTCTATATTTTTAAGTAAACAGTTATATGATTCAAGAGTCCCTGAGCAAGTATGTTTGTCTTGGTTCTCAAAGGGTTAAAAGCAAACTAAAACTCAAACCGATTTTCTTATAATTTCAACAAATTATTTTTTAATATATATTTAGTTCATGCCTTAGAAACCGAATTCGTCCATCACAACTACTTTGTGATATGCAGTTTTTGTTGAGTTTGTTAAATAGCACTTTTGGGGTTGGAAATTTGCATAATACAATACCAAAGTAATTAAGGCTTTTGCTTAAAGACTAGTTCTGTATGTTTTATCCTTATTTTAGGAATTAATCGCCACGCGGTAGTTTTTTTTTTTTTTTTTTTTTTTTGGTTTCAAGTATTTACCTTAAGTTTAAGTGGAAGAAATATCCATGCAAATAAGAAGAATTTAATATTCGTCATGGGAGTGTTTTACATTTAAGTTGCCCGCAGGACGTTGTCAGATGTTTTTGTTATGTACTACATTATTGTAATAGGCGTTAGTTGTATGTTATCTTGCCATTAAAAAATATAAAAACATCTTCCTAAGAAATCCAATTAGAACTTAACCAATGAAATCTTCCTTAAACCTTGGAGGGACACGCAGCACTATTTTAAGCTGGTGCTTAACGCAGTACCTCTACGGATGCGCTGAATGTAGTCTTGGATTTGAAACCAATATATATGGAGGGAGTGCTGTAAGCAGGTAAACAACTTGTCGTTTGATCATGGCAGAGCTTTTTAGAGCCTGGAGTGTAATTGTGACTACATGATCCCGAAACTGAGCTTCACTGGAACACGGCTGGCTGGCGGACATTCGCTAGATCACGGGACCTCTGATTTGATTACGGATTGGTCTAAAATGACGATAGTTCAGAGTTACAGGTATCATGGAGCTTTATAATCCGCCTAATGAATGATATGTTCTTCAGGCAGAGATCCTCGTAGCAAAATTATTCGCTGATCTTGCCTGTCATCTCAAGAATACAATTCTTAATTGAACATATTTATAAACAGTAAGGTGGCAACCAAGATTATATCCTCAAACCTCACTTACTCCTCAAATATTAAAGTTTGCAAGAAATTAATTGATAGACTGAGAAACAAGTGCGCACCTACTGTGCTCGGGAACACATAAGATTTATGGGAAATGAGATGGCAGATGAGCTGGCGAAGCAAGGGGCCAATTTTTCTATGAAAAGAGCAATGGACTTTTAAGCTCCATTTCAAATTAATAATAAGGGTGTAGATTCTGCCGTTAAAGTCGGAGCCCCGGAAGTCTAGGTAACCTGGGTCAGACGAGGTTTTTTTGGTCCTTACAAAGAAGAAATTGTAGATTTCTAGAGGGAGGCTGTTGAGCATATTCTGTAATACTCGTGCGCTCCAGATAAAATTTTATAGATCCTTATTTGTTTCAAAGCATTAAGGCAATACCGAAATTTAACAAAAAAAAGGCTGCTAGGTATTACTTAGAGAGTGTAGAGCACCCTGGATTTCATTACATGGAATAAGGTAATCTGCTTATCGTTTTTTCGGTAACGATTAAATTCGATGAAAATGCCGAACCCCGAACAAAGGCTGATATTTATTTTGCTTCAAGATTATTTACTCATTACCTAAAGGTTATTTTTTCGTAAATAGGTCAGAATAATTTCATCGTTATTTTAGAAGAAAAATATATTTTCTGTTGATTTGAAATATATGATACGTAAGCTATGCTAGATTAACAGTACAATTTATTTTAGTATTTAAATCGCATATTAAGCTGTCTAGGATGGAATGTCAACTTTTCTTCTAAAATAAGACAAAGAAATTATGCGACCTGGCGCCAAGAGATTAAGTTAAATCATAGATTTGCTTTGTAATTAGACGATTAAATGATAATAAATACAAATGCCATCGCAAGACACATCTTAAGTTTTTTAACAAATTATTTACTGGCAGGATTTGTTTGTTATCTTTTATGTACTTGTTTGTTAAACAAGCAAAATAACATACATTTTTAACGAAACTATTTACATATACGAAAACCACATCTAAATTACCGCACTACATCTTAAACTGAAAAAAATTTACAAACTTTAATAAAAACTAAGCATAATGAATACAAGAGAACAACCATGTCAATAGCTTTAAATGGCTTTAAGGCTATTTGTTGTATTGATCTGGTAAATGTTTTCTTTTGCAAACACATCAAATGTCAAAGTTGTAGCAGAAATATTTTTATGCTGCCACCACAAAAAACACCCACAACTATTGGCTGAATCAGATTAAAAAAAGCAAACAAAAAATCTGCTTCCCACAAACAGTAGCAGTATTTAAAAAAAATTCCTCAATGTTTTCGTTACCAAAAACCTATAAAAGTACTCGAACAAGCAATAGATAACACTACACAAAGATTTGACATTTGTGAGCAAAAGTTTTATTATAAACTAAAAAGGAATTTGTATGTATGGGAGTGTAAAATAAAACACCTAAACTAAGGATCTTTTATGACAGAAATAAATTTTGGTTTCCTTTTTTTTATTTATTATATTAAGGACTTAAAATAAAATATACAGTCACCACCAAATAAATAAAAAAAGATATAAGCAGCACATTTCAACAATGCATCAACGAATGCAAAATTTTAAAATACATAAACAATTAGCCAATCACTTCGAAGGCACAATTTTAAATATTTACTAAGACAAAGTACCAAATGCCAAAAAGTACTAAGAGAGAATACTAAAGTAAAACTAACAAGATATTCTATACAGTTTTAGGCTACAGTTTCCTGTTCTCAATTTTGGAATATGCAGAATTGTACAACAATTTGAAAAAAACACTAGTAAAATATTTTTTATAATTTCATATTTCTGGAATCAAAATCTCAAAAAATTTAATAAATACTTTAAAATGTGAAAAATAATTTTTTCCCACTAAGTGGTCTTCTAAACTTATTAAGGGTTAACATTTCCAGTTTGCATTTCCAGCACCATATTCTTAAAAAAATCATAAAAAGTATCAAATTTTTGAAATAGTTTTTTTTAACCATTTAATTTATTTTCTACCGCAATTTTGAAAAAAAAATGTTAATATCATATTTCCATATTCATAATACTAGGAAATGCACAAATGTATAAAAAATCTAAAAAACAAACTTCCGACTGTCTTATTGACTTTTGATCTTAATCTGTGTCAAAATCATCAATTTTATATTTATTTGTAGACTTATATAGCAAAAAATTTTAAATAATATATAAAAAAAGTACTTTTTAGCAACTTAGTTAATATTGGATCTCAATCCTAATTAAAAATTTTATGATTTATAATTCCATAAATTGCAAGAGTGCCCAAAATATATGAAAAAGTACCTTCTGTCCACTATTTTGTTTATTGACTAAAATGGGAGTCAAAAGATATTTTTGTAGGCTCATAATTTAAAAAAACTCAAATTATTACTAACATAAAAGTTTTATTTATTTACTACCGACCGTTATCTCGGTAAAAGTCCTTAACTTCATATATAAACTTTTAATGCCAAAAAATGCAAAAAAAAATAGTACATATAAAAAAGGGAATTTTTGATTATCTTATTTACTTTTGACTTAAATCTGGGATACCAGTACCTCGGTTCATATATCTTGACACATTTGTAAAAAGCAAAAAAAGGACTAATTTTTTTTTTTGTTTATCTGATTGGGATTTGACCGCACTTAGGGACAAAAGTCGTTATTTTTATATCTGTTAATTTATAATCACACGTAGTAGAGTTTTGACCCCAATCCGCTTTAATAGTACCTAACTTTAAATTTCGCGACTTACAATCTCCAAAAAAATTTTGGTTAGTTTTTTTTTTACCTCAGTAGGTGTCAATAAATTTCATTTAAGGCTTAAAGTCCTTATATCTTAAATGTTAAGACAAACAATACCAAGGATTATAAAAAAGTTCACAAAACCTTAAAAAAGACTTTCTTACCGCCATTTACAATAATTAAAAAAAATTACTTTAAACCCTTATTAAGGCGTAAAGTCGCCAAATTTGTATCTGTAAATTCCTTACCCCAAAATATTTAAAAAGTACCAAAAATGTGAAACAAATACTTTTGTCTCCTTGGTTCACTTGTAATCTATATTTTTAGTCTAATCTAGATTTTAATTAATATAAAATTTAAAAAGTACCAAAATATATTTAAATTTAAGACCAGTCAGATGAAACAAAAATACCGCAAAGGTAAAAAAATAAACTTTGCCCTTTTTTATCCCTTATTATACAAAAAAAAATTGAAACTTTTACTACATTTGTATATTAATTTAATATAACAGTTACAAAATGCTTTAGTACAACTTTAACCTTTTTCTAAATTTTTAAAAAGTGCCCAAAACCTTTATACATTTTTTGATACTTGTAAAGCTTAAATTAAATAACGTTTCTACTTTTATTGGATTCAAAGTAACAAAGAATAGCTTTAAAGTTTCAAAATGTAGCTTTTATTCTTTCTTAAATCCTTAATGCCAAGGGCCAGTTATAAAAAAAGTACGAAAAACGTAGTCATATTTTTTCCGAGCTTTCCAAGACAACAATTTCTAAGATTCGGCACAATCAGGAAAAGGGCTGTTTCATGCATTTTGTTCTTTCTTTTATGTAAAACTTTGCCTGGTAACAAATTAACAATCATCTTGAAGTACGGAATCTGCTACAGAGCCAACAGAAAACATTTTTTACACTTCAAATTAAAAAGTCATCAATTTCATTTCTGTGTTTTCACTACCCAATTCTCGAATTAAATCTTTATAAAAACAATTTTTTACGTTAGCGAAAACATTATTAAGTAGAGAAACGGTTCTAGAATAACAACCATGTGTTTAAGAACTGCGAAACCCTCTTACTTAAATGAACCCACACCAAATACAGGGTGGTTGATTTAAGTTGATACCAAAAACTTGATAAAATGTCGCAAATGTGTCACCGATTGGGGGTCACTTGAGTTATTGCATATGTATTAAAGTAATTCATAAAGTTTTGAAAGTAAATGAGTTCAAATGTCCTTCACTATAAGTGGCAAATATGCGACATCTTATTAAAAAGTTTTTTTTTGGTAGCAGTTTTCATCAGCCACCTTGTATGCAGTAGGGCTACAAGGCGTCTGTGCAGATGTTTTCAATACCCAATGGGGGTCTAAGACCTATTTTCAAGTAGACTGTTCGGCTCAGAATCACTTTCAGTCAATTTAGCTATGTCCGTCTGTCCATACATCCGGCTGGGTGTCCATGTATTCTTGAGATCGAATTAGAGGTTGCAATTTTGAAGATATTTAAACAAATTATGACACAAAATAAGCATTTTGAAACTGATACGAAGTCTATTGTTTGTAGTGATGGTCGGCATACAAACGCCTCATGGAGTTTTTATTATGGGCTATATCTGAGCCGAATGATACTCTATTTGAATACAATTTTATGCATGTTTATTTATCTATGCTACAAGCAAAAGTATTGAGCAAAACTATGATCGGTCTACTTTTTTAGTATAACTCTCATACAAATGTTCTTTCGAAGTAAGCATTTTGAGCTATAACTGACTCGAATGTTAATCTATTTTGACAAAATTTTTCGCATTAAAATCTAGAATTTTTTGGGTTATAGCTGATTTGAATTTAATATACTTTACCTTTTTAAAATTTTGTACTCATGTTTATCTCTATGTCACCAAATATTACACTGAATAAAAAACTTATCGGTCCATTTTTTCATATATAAATGTATATTACAAGGTATAACTTTAAAACCTCACAAAAAAATCTATTTTAAATAACCAATTTCTTAAAGATAAAAATTTAAATATTCAATTTAAAAAAATGACAAAGCACTGCTTTCGTAAGAGTGAAGGGCTAAGTCTCCACGTTTTTTAAAGTTTATTTTGCTCTAGCAAAAGATACTTATTCCATAAAAATAAGACTTATTTAAGTGCTTCTTCTTTTCTAATATGCAATAACGGTTATTATTATATAAAATGAGAAACATGAAAAAAAAAAACTAAAAAATTCTGCCTTTACCTGAAGTATAAAATAAATTCACTGATTGGGAACACAATGTAATGACATACTTTTTATAGTATTAGTGGCATATTCATATGTAGATCCTTCCATATTTTACAATTATGTACTTTCTTCGACTGTTTATTAAGCTCTTTAATATTTTTGGCAATATTCCCTAAATTTATGTATGTTTGTCAAAACACAAGTGCTTGCAATTTGTTTGTTGTTGTAATTTTGTAAAGGTTGTGGCGTATTTCGATTGCTTGTTTGAATTGCAGAGCAAAGCAATGATTTCACAAATTGATATTTACGACAGATTATTTCGTTTAAATGCTGAGTTGAAAATAAATAAAAGCAACAAAATGTTTTGTAAAAAAAATCTGTATTAACAAGAAGGTTAAAAAGCTCAACCTAAAACTGTTAGTAAACAGTAAACACTGACACGTAGCACACATACTTACACATACAAATAAGAAGCGTTTAGAAATAAAAAATAACAAAAACAAACCACCATCAAGTCAAGAACTTGTTTTTCTTTTCTTATATAAAATAAAAAAACCAAGATTCTATAAGCACTACCATTCACATACATACTTGTGCAGGTTCATATAAATGTATGTCAAAGTTACAAAGTTATAATGTAAAACATTTTTGTGAAGAATTAAAATTGCTGCAGTTCTTAATATTTTTGTTGCTAAAAATAACGCACACACCTTCAACTTAAACACAAGTAGACACAAAAAAGGACACACATATTCATAGAGCTTCTAAGTACTTCGTATTTTAAGGTGTATTTTGTGGTAATGTTTGTCTTAAGAAAATAGCTCTGGGCCATTGTAAAGTACAAACGACAAACTTAAAAGTAGATCTTGAGATAAATATAACCAAAAATAACATCGTTATCAGATAATTTTAGTGTAACACCTCCTCATTGCCAATGTTAAAGAAAACGTAAAATTCATAATAAATTCATACTAATGAGCAAATGTTAACAAAATAATTTAAAAAATTTTAAAGTTAACACGTTATAAGATAATAATGACTTTTTATATATATTTTTGTTTATAACTAAGGAAAATAATTATCTATATAAAAATGCATAATCTGTTTTTACCAAAATATCAACACTTCTTTGAAATATATAATTGTATCTTATTTATAAAATGTGCAAATTAAAAGAAAAATATGTGTGATGTTTTACTTAATTTTGGTTCAGAATCTTAAATTTTCCACGTTAAACATTAATGAAAAAGTACCAAAAACATGAACAAGTTTTTATACCCTTCACAAAGTGATAAATATATATATCAATTTGTCATTCCGTTCGTAATTTCTTTATTATCCATTTGCGACCCCATTAAGTAAATATATTATAAATATGGATCCTTATAGATAGGGAAGTTGATATGCCATGTCCGTCTGTCCATTGTCCGTCTGTCCATCTGTCCGTCTATCCGTCTATACATCTGTCCGTCTGATGAAATCAAGTTTCCGGAGTCAAACAAAAACATGCAAGCCAGTAATTGATGTCACTCTATTAAAAATATCCTGGAGACAATCGCTATTTAAAATCATCAAAATCGGTTCACTATTGACCGAGATATAAGCGAAAACCCAATATAACCTATTTTTTAGGACAAAATCCGTGCATATATCCCTATATATCTCAGTAAATATAATCACACTTGCCACAAGACTTAACACTGATACTCTTTAAGTAAGGACCTAAATAATGTAAAAGTTTTTTTCAGATAGGATTAGAGGAAGTGGTATTTTTCCTTCAATCGCACAAATTCGGTGAAATATTTTATGCGCTATATATCGGAAACTATAAAAACTATCGACTTAAAATATTATACAAAAAAAAATTGTGCAATAAGACCTACACTATAAAGAAAAAAGTTTTGGGTAGGGGCAGAAAAAGGGGTAGCTGCCATACAAATTAACAATTTTTATGAAATTTTCGATAAGCTATATCTCGAAAACTATAACAGCAATTGACATAAAATGCTCTACAAAAAGTGATTCGACAACAAAACCTACGCTATGAAGAAAAAATTTTTTGGGTGTGGGTTGAAGAAGGGTTAGCTCCCATACAAATTAGCATATTTTATGAAAATTTCGATACGCTATATCTCGGAAACTATAACAGCCATCGACATCATATTTTCTACAAAAAGTAATTGGGCAATAAGGTCTACACTTTAAAAAACCAATTTTTTTGGTTGGGCCAGGAGAAGGGGTAGCTCCCATACAAATAAAAAATTTTTTATAAAATTTTCGATACGCTACATCTGGGAAACGATAACAGTTATCGACTTCGAATATTCTACAAAAAGTAATTATCAAATAATTCATATATTCTGGAAAAAAAGTTGAAGAGGAGCAGGGAGACTGGAGCATCCCATCAGAATTAACAACTTTTATTAATCTCTTTATTTTATTAATGTCGAAAACTTTTAAAAATCTCGACCTCAAACGTTCCTAATCTATTTCTGTTATCCATACGAACGTTGAAATTTTGTAAAGTTTTCTATGGACTTTAAAACTTGCTGGGTATATTTAAAGACCAATGTGAAGGGTATATAAGATTCGGCACAGCCGAATATAGCGCTCTTAATTGTTTTTTATTAACCTTATATAACGGCATCTTATTAATAAAGATCATTATCATTGGTAGGTTAGGTAGAACAGGCAGCCGTTGAAGGAAAGGATACAGCTCACTTGGGTCCGCTTAATTCGGTCCCTTTGTGTTACCTGGAGAGGCAGATAGAATAGGTTGAGATAGAAGGAAAGAAGAAATTTTAGAGAAGGATAAGAAAAAAAGAACAGAAAATGAAGCAAACTTACCAGGGTCTCTGGTGGGAATCGAACCCACAACCCCCAGACTGATAGACTCGTGCACTTACCATTGAGCTACCGGGGCACCCTATTTTATTATTATCATTGGTAACTTTACAAAAAAACTTCACTCGCTTAATTTATTTAAAAAAGCATTCAACAGGTCTCATACCTTTTTTGTAATTTTTTTAATTTAAAACAATAGTGATAAAAAGGAGGCAAAAAAAAATGAATATAATAAATAGGTACCTTAAGCAACTTTTAGCCTCTGACAGGCTTCAAAAAATCAGAATAAAGTAAAAAATTTGACCCTTAGGAGTACAAAATCAAAAAATTTTAATATGTTGGTACTTTGTAGGTACTTTTTGCAACTAGAGAACCAATTTAAGAAAACAAAATGATTACACTGCTGGTATTTTTTTTCCAAATTTTGGTTTCTTAAAAGAAAAAAGGGTCACAATTCAAACTACATTCGATTAAAGGCTATAGGGTCCAAAAAAACGGGAAATATTAATTAATGGTATGATATAGGACTTACTAGCATTTTTTTATGCGTAAAAAATTATGAAATAAGTGCTTTAAACCTTAGTAGTGGCAGGTAGTAAACTTAGTGGATGAATATAACTTTTTTTTGATTACTAGTCTACATATATGAAGTCCATGACTAAAACCATAAATTAAGATCAAAAAGTACTTTTTCCAATTTTTAGTACTTTTTTTTCTTGATACTGTGCGTTTTGAAAATGAAAATAAGTTTTTTTTATCCATTTTGCTTTCGAAATTTGATTAGGCGATTAAAACTAATTTTTTTTTTTTTACATTTTAAAATTTTTTACATTTTGGTACTTTTTGCAGATTTTGAGGTTATGGCACAAAAAAATTTTTACAAAGAATTAAGTCGAAAGTCAATTAGGTGGTCAGAAAAAACTTTTTATTATTTTTGTTTTTTTTTTGATTTTGAGACTATGAGTATTGAAATAGAAAATTGAGCATATTTGCCCATATTTTTTAAAATTTTTGGTGCTTTTTCCATTTTTCAGAATAACGAGTCTGGATAAATTAATTTAAGGATACACGATTGTGCTCAAATCCAATTTAGTAGCCAATAACGATTGTTCTACACTTTTTAAATTTTTTTCAGACTTAGAGATTTTGTGTCTTAAAAAAGGAAATTACGAGCTATTTACTTAACCCGATTGAGGTTGGAAAAATAATTTTAGAAATTTTTGTTACTATTTTGCATATTGGGATTATTAATGAATTATATATGAAATTAAGGACTATTAACCCAGAATGGTCAGCAATTAAGAAATTAAGGTTTATTTCTCCAGATTGTTGTTGAAATTGAACTAAGTGGTCCAAAAGTACTTCTTTTACTTTTCGGATACCTTTTTAGATTTTGAGACCATAAGCCTTGAAATTTAAAATTAAGACCCATTTACACTAGCAAAGATCAAAACTCAATAAGGCGGTCAAGAAGTACTTATTGAAATATTTAGTTTTTTTCAGATTTTGAGACTCACATGAAATATAAATAATTTACCCCGATTGAGGCCAAAATTTAATATAAATAATATTGAGGACTATAAGTCCAGATTGCGATCAAATTAAATTAAGTTTTAGAAATTTTTTTTTAATTTTTGTATTTTTTTGCAGACTTTGGGAGTATGAATGTATTAAGATGCCCTTAAATTGCAAACTATCCAGCTCAAAAATACTTTGTGACCGGAGGTTATTCGTAGGCTTTAGAATTTTACTTTTTATTTTTTTTAGACTTTTTTACAACAGAACACACAATTGAGGTCTGTAACTTTTGAATTGGCAGAAAAAAAATCACACCTACCATAAACAAACATGCATACTCATACCCACATTTTTACACAAACACAAGTCAACAAATAATTTTCCTTGATTTATATTGTATTTACCATCATAAGTACTTGCAGAAGCAGTCCATAGCATCATCACCTTCGACCATATTTAGCAATAGACCAAAAGTATTTGGACATTTTTAGATGGTAGAACTTAGCAACAACAGTAAAACAAACAAAAAACAACAACAACAATCAGAATTCTATTATTCTGGAATAAGTACTGAACTTAAGTTCATGTACGTTTAAAAATGTTGTTAGAAATATTTAGAAACATCCATATGAAATGACAATCACCCACAAGTTATATTTGCACACAATTGTCTAAACTATTCAAGAAATTGTTGGAAAATCTAATGGTAAATATAATTCTACCAAAACAGGTCAGGCACGATTGACATAAGGACAAGTACTTACACAGTGAGTCAACTAGCATTGAAAAACTATTTTTATTACTTTTTGTTTTTATTGCAAAATTTCTCTCCCTCTTTAGGGCTTCGTAGTTAAGTAATTGAAATTTAACAAAGTTTTCCTGTAACTGTTTGTACTTACTTTTGTTGCTAATAATAATTTTCAAAGAAAATTTTAAGACTACAACAGTCTTATAAAGTATAATTAATAAAACGTGTTGTAGGATTTCTACGTACATGTGCAAAGTATTAAATTTATGGGAAAAGTTTGATGTTTAATGTTATAACAATAAATATTTGTTGTAAATGAAAACATGATTTAATTATTAAAATATTTGGGAGACGTATTTGTTATCGATTAAATCAATATGTTGCCTAAAAGAGTTCATTTTTTAAACTGAATTTTCGTTGTTTAGGATTGGAACAAAAAATATTTATAAAACAAATATAGTATTTTAAAACTTTTTACTTAAATCTTAATTTTAGAAATTAAGGTCTTAAAGTATGTGACTAAATACAGCTGCAACAGCATTGCTGACTAGTGCTGCATAAATAAAAAAATATTATTAACAGGTTTGTTTTGCATTTATATGCATTTTACGTTATATTTAGCGGAGTGGATTCTATTTTGAAAAAATGTTGCTTATGTGTTTGGCTTTCTGCCACCAACTTTTATACTAAATTTATCGGTTTTTTCATATAACCTCTACACAAATGTGGTACAGGGAAAAATATAATTGGTTTTGGACCACTTTAAATTTTTTACATCTAAAATACCAAATAACAATAGAAGTAAAAAGCAAGAGCCATATGCGCTTGTGCCACATCTTATATACCCTTAACAATGGTCTTTTTGTATACCCTCTCATCATATTTTGCCAAGTTGTTTTCAACCCTAAATATTACAAAAGATAAATTTTTCTTTTGAATAAAAAAAAAAAAGAAAAAATACCTCGTGGAAGGCTTGAGATCGATAGCACTTATTACTTTCGCGATATCTCGTATTAAAAATTTTATAAAAATTGTAAATTTTTACAGGGACTTCCGTTTTTCTTGCTCTTATCCAAATTTTTTTTAACATGTAGGCACTATTTTACCATTACTTTTTAAGGATATTTAAAGTCGATAGGTGTTATGATTTCCAAAATATAGTGTTTTAAAAATTTTTTAAAATTTGTTCATATGTGTTGGGGCTACCGCTCTCCCTTATAGGTATATTTTTTTTCCAAAATGTAGGCAATTTGGTATAGTTACCTCTTGTTGGTAACATAAAGTCGACAGCTGTTATAGTTTTCGATAGTAATCATATCATAAATTTTTTAAAAATGAAATATTTATGTTGAGGCTACCACTTTCCCTGCATATATTCAACTTTTTTTTCTTCAAAATTTACGTTCTATCCGTAAACCACTTTTCAGCTGGTTATGAGTGGATAGCTATAAAAATTTCTCAGAATAGGCGCATGAACACTTTTACAAAATTTGCGCAATTGTAGAATATTTATCACTCCCCCTGCTCCTATCTAGGAAAAATAAAACTCTAGTACAGATCGCAATCTTCAAGTACTTTATGTCAGGTTTTGTGGCAACTTAGACCGTTGATACTGAGATATGAAAGGATATGGGCATGGACTTTGGTTTATTTTAGGTTTTTGTTTATATCTCGTTCCGTAGTAAACCGCTCTTGTTGATTGTCTTAATTTTTTGAGTTCTATAAATTTTTTCAAAAATTGGTTTTATATTTTAATTTTCATTAATTTTTTTTTATTCAAAAATTTTAATTTTTTTATTTGAATTTTTTTTTTCTCAAATAAAAATTTTTTTTTAATTTTTTTTTAAAAACCAATTATATTAAAAAACTAATTATTTCATTGTATTTGATATAGGTAATACATTTTACAGTTATTTTTGCAAAAAGATCAAAAAATAAGTAGAATTTCATGGCAAAAAAAAAAAATCAATTAAAAATTTTAATTTTATTTAGAATAAAATTTAAACTAAAATATTTTAAAAAGACTGGATTTTTAAAAAACCTATTTTAATACCATTAAAAATTGTACTTCCCTTGACTGTCCGATGTTTCTTTGCACATGCTTTTTTTCCTGAAAAATTCTAATACTTTTACATTGTTAAGCACAAATTACAAGCAATAAATTTAAATTTCCATAATATATCCCATAAGTTTTGGGATTGGGAATATTTTTATATAATATGAAACGACGTTCTTGACTAAGAGATGTCTCATCGAATAGCATAAGCAAGTAAAGCTAGGTACTTGAAATTCGGATTGTGGGTACTTTTTACGCTGTTAAACCAAATAGGACAAAATTTTCGGAAATAAAGTCCCCAAAGGAGTAAAAATTAAAAGCGAGGGGGTGTTGACCCAGATTGAGACATTGATTGACTGAAACTCTAATTAAAGATTTAAGTCAATTTAGCGAACAAAAAGCCGCCATTTGGGTTCTTTGTTATGTTGTTTGAAATTATGAGTTTATAAATATAAAATTGGGGAATACTGACACAGATTGAGGTCGGAACTCAGCAAAATAGTCAACAGCATTAAAACCTGTTATATTTAAAATGTATCTTTTTTTAAAGAAAGTTCAAAAAAATTTAAACTCGCCTTTTTAACGCCAGAAAACGGAACAATTCACAAAAAAACTTGCAGCATATCGAATTGTTGGTAAATAGCAGTCTTTTAAAGATCGGTTAAATGTTCAAGTGACGATGCTTACAAAAAAATCGTTTGTATAAAGAGTGTCAAAATGTCGCTGGAAAATTTAATTTACAATGAAATACGATTGTCACTTAAGTGTTTTTTTTGAAAGAAAAAAATATTAAAATAGAATATTATATTGAAAAATCTGGTAAATAGATACTTTTTCTTAAACATCAGTACATTTTAGTACACAGATTTGTAATCAGTACACTAAACCATAAATCTGTACATGTACTGATAAAATCAGTATGAATGGTCGTCACACTAATTTTATTACAAAAGACTCCTAAAATTAAAGTGCGAAAAAATAATATCTTAACAAAAGAAAAAATTATAACATATTTTTTTTTTCTTTAAGAGTTAATTTTGTTACCAGCTTTGTAGATTTCACTTTAAAATTGCAAAACTGTCAGCATTGGCTGTGTCTGACACAATGGCGGCACTGTCATTTATAGTTGTAAGTTTCCTGTTTTATATTTTTTCCTTCTGCTGTTTTATGTACGTATTCTCGCATCGTTGCGAGCTCTATGTCACACTTTAGGAAGGGCTTTTTATTCTTTAAAATAAATATATATTTTAAATTTTTTTTTTCATTTTCATCTTAGTTAAATTGAAATTTGCCGTTGAGTGGCTTAAATACTCTTAAATGTAGACTGTGGTAAATATAGTTGTGATATTTAGTTAAAAAAATCATAATAGATTTTTAACAATTCCCTTCTGTTTCCTAGTGGAAAGAGTAATCCGAAAATTCAAGAATTTTATTTGACTTTCCACCAAATACATATATTTGAATTTTAATACAATGACACTATTACGTTTACTCTGCTTTATTTATTTATTTTAAACTTATTTTATTCCAGATATATTTGTGTGACATATTTATTTCCCTTTTCTTTGCAATTTCTTAAGATTTTCCCTTTGGATTTGTTATAAATTGCTTTTTTTTTGTGTCAACATTATTGTTTTTGCTCTTGTTGTTGCAGCTATTTAAAGCAGAATCAAGTGGATAAGAAATATTAAATTAAAAATTGCATGGAATAACAGGAAATGAAAACAAAATAAATATACAAACACAAATAAATATACATATGAAAGAATGCAAATGTATATCATAAGTGTATAAATAATAGATTTAACAACATACCGTTTTATCTTTAAGCATTCCTACTCGACAGTTAAGAACTGCTTCCGTATAGAGATGGGCTGTTGTTATACTATTATCGCCTGAGGTTGTAGAGTTGAGTGGCTCTTCAAAAAATGGACCCCAATGACGTTCATGATGATGCTTGTTACGAAATATACGCGGCCTTTCTGTTACCGTCACTGATAAAGACGAAAATGATGCGGGATATGCTGATATCAATGATGAAGAAGAAGACGTTACTGACGATGACAAAGAGGCAGGCCTGGAATTCCCCAAGGCATTGCTATTTGCTCCACCAGCAACTGCATGTAATCCTTCGTTTAAAGCAGCATCTGAATAATTTAATAGAATGAAATACATATTGGCATGAAGAATCTTAATTTGTTTTAACTTAAGTATGCCAATACAAAATTTAAAAGAAAATATTTACACCTGACTAATAAGCTGAAGATAAGAATATAGTATAAATAATTTAAACATTGTTTAATAATTTACTCCAAGATGAAAAAGTCACTGAGAGAAAGGCAAGTAAGCGACTTTAAAATTAGTTGAGAGAAAAAACTAACATGAACTTTTTACGTTTCAGTGTCATGGAAAGGAAAAATTCATTTTTAAATCACAATGTTAAATGTTGTTAGTTTGATAAGACCAAATTTTAAGAAAAAAAAAGGTTTTGGACTTTTAAAAACGTAAAGGTTTTTGAATTTTAGGCCCAGTTAAGAATTCAAAAATCCTTTAAGTTATAATTAAGGATGTTCATGCTTATTTTAACCCAAAAGATATCAAGACCAGTTTAAGAAGCAAAGGCTTTAAGATGAAAGCTCTGTTAAATACCAAAGAAAGAGAACAAATTCGCAACCATTGCTCGACCCGGAGATTGAGCCTCTAGGTGTCAAACTACATTAAATCTACCCTTTTTATAATTTTAAATTAACTACGCAAAGATACCACATAAACAATGTGGATCTGTGTTCTAAGGAACCAAAATAGATCCATATTAACCTTTATGTGCCCAAGATCGGAATCTTACATAGGCATTCGGCTGACTACGTGTGTAGTAATATTAATTATCTGCCATCATGTCCTTATGTACACTCAAAAAGTTTTTTATGTAAAATCATCGGAAAATACTACTTAAAATAGCTGGATAATTATTTAAAAACCCTCCAACGAGATGTTCATTATAATTCACCCAATATTTGATTTAAATTTAAACATTAAAAAATTAACTTACAAAAAACTTCTATAGCTAAATAGATTTTCTGCCATTTAGAGCAAAACACATTCAGAAAAAACATTAAAGAAATTAAATATTAATACAAAAAACTGATAACATAACTGAAAATCATTATTTCTGTGCAGTTGAATAACTCTTTAAGCCAGTTAAAAATAAATATGATATTAAAATTGAACTGTTTTTTCATTCAAAAATAACTTAATGGAAAAATTCCTAAATATCTTCCAGTCAGTTACTGTAAAAATTTTGTAAATTTATGGAAAAATATTCACAGCAGATCGTATGTTCCACTAACTGCAAGTCTTCCGCGTGATTTTCTGCTGTCTAATTTCATGTGCTTAACATCACACAGGGTTTATCGACAACTTGTCTTTAAATAGTTCAGAAAACAAATATACTTACACCTTTTGTCTTGTTTTATAAAACCGCCACTGGCTAATTTCAGAGTATCTTGGGATCTTGCTTAAAGGGCTGTCTTAAAGAGAAATCAAAAAAAAATAATTGATTTTCATGCCATATTTTCGATTAAGTGCTTTTTGTCAATATAGAAATTTTTCTTGACAAACAAAAGTTGGGAAAAGATCCTTTTGGAGGTGGAGTTTTTCAGAGCCTAGAAGTATTTTTCTAACTATGTCGCAATCGTTCGATAATTTACTGATTTTGAACAACAACTACTGCAATGCGAATCAGAAAGTTTTTGCTTAGATGACAAAATGGTATTACAAAAGCTATCCACAGATTGAAGCAAGTATCATTAAAAGCCTTTAAAGGAAATAATTTTTGCCCTTTAAAAGTTGTCTCCCATGTTTTTGACGGAACCAAGCTGAAGCTGAACTTGCCAATGAATCTCCATAACTAATGTTTTTTAAAGTAATAAATAAATATCCAACCGACAATTCATGTGTAAAAAAGGGGAACAAAAAAGTTGTTCTCAATTAGCAGTGGCTGGGAAATTTCAAATTTGTATCTTATACCAACTTTTTACTGGGCTTAGTAGCAGGCATACCAGAAAACAGTCAATCATACACAAAAGAATTTGCTGATGATAGCGCTTTTTTTAATACTCAAGAAAATCTTTAAGAGATCTCCAATTAACAAAAAAATTTTGTAGTTAAGACAGAGGCCTATTCCTCTAGCTAAAGGAAATAGAAAAAAAGAATAGAAATGCCGCCACGTAACTATACCCACACCACATACGTGTTAGGGGGGTATTATGCGTTTAGGCATATGTTAGTAGCGCCCAAGAATAATGGTCTGACTCAGAACCACTTTCTGAGTCGATTTAAACATGTCCGTCCATCCGGCTGGGTGTCCATGTATTCTTGTAAGCAAAGTACAGATTGAAATTAAAAGATATTTTAATGAAATTTGATACACTGACACAAGGTTTGTGTTCGTAGTGGTATTCGGTTCATTTTTTGATAAGGCCCCTATAAAAATGTTGTTCCAGAATAAACACTTTGAGCTTTAATTGACTCCAAATATGACTCTACCTGCACATATATTTAATTTTATACCATTAACTAGTATACTAAGCAAAAATATTTGTCCATTTTTTTATTAGGACCCTACACAGATGCCCTACTGGAAAATACATTTTTCGCTGTACCTGACTCTAACGCAATAAAATAACTCTTATTTGGTATTTTGCAGTTTATTTATTTATTATATTTTGTCTTTAAGTAGTTAATCATCTTTTAAATAAAAAATTTTAAAAATTTATTAACTTTTTTATATTTAACGCGTGAAAAGCTAAGAATTTTTTAATTTTTGTCAATAAATTGTTTTTTCCATTAATCATCGAGTTAAATAACAATAAATTGAATTTCAGCAAATTCAATTTCGAACATTTAATATCAAAAGTATTTATTTGCAAAATTATTTCTATGTTTACCTAAATCTTTTCCGATTAACTTAAATTGCTGAACAACATTTAACCCTTATATGAGCGATTTATATATGTATAAGTGACACCGTTACTAAGGCATTTCTCGAATATTAAAAACTACAATAAGAAATTTTTCTTTGTTTGTTTTTATTTCAAGACAAAAATTTAAAATTTTTTATAAATTTGTATATGTTTACATTAATTTTTGTTGACATTTTAACTACTCCCACAACAAGAGACCTTTCATCTTATTATCCATATGAGGGTTAAGAAAATAAAAGTATTTGCAGGTGGATAACTAATTTTTTTATGTCTAAACAAATAATAGCATACATGTAAGTATTTTCTACTTCTTAATATATTTTCAATAATATTTAACAACCACTTCTTTGCCACTCGATTGCCACACAATCGCAAAACAACCTAAACAAACTTGAGTGGTCTGGTTGTTAAGTTGGAATGAAAAAAAAAAAATGAAATCAATTTTACAGTTGATTTATTTTAACAACAAAAGGGGGAGAAAAAACAAAATTAGATATAAATCGAATAAGAAGAATTAATAAAGTCAAGAGCTGATAAGAATCAAAGGTGCATGTGGTTTGGTTTTAGGGGTTTAGGACCGTAAACAATACAAAATGAAAAGAAAGGAAAGTATAAGCTTTGCATGTTTATAGAAATGCTTTATAAAAAATAAATTTTAAAGGATACTGGAGTTCCTTAATAGACTTCAAAAGATTAAAGACAAATATTATTGGCTTTAAGAATTACAGAGAGTTATGGTGATAATTTCCGGATATAATCACTATTTAGATTTTTTAATGATTAAAGACCTCCTTTAAATATAAACTCAATAAAAATGGTATTTGTGTAAATAAAAATATTTTTACTGAAAACATCTTTAGCGAAAAATTAATTAACACGTTTTGAATCATGTTTTAAAAAAAACAAATTTTACACTTCTTCGTAGTCACACCTGAGGTAGCAGTCTTTAACACTCAAAATGTGAACCGCATTAATCCACAAGAAGAACAAAATTGAGCTGAGGCGTCAGCGTAGTAACCCACCTTTGTTAAATCTATCTTACTATTAAAAAACAAAGAAGAAGAAGATAAATGACCCCTAATATTGATGACACTCGGAAAATTTCAAGGGACCGTGGTTTGCGAATCTGTACCTAGAATGTCTAAACTGTATACAAAGAAGGTTCAGTCAGTTCACAGGCGAATTTCCTTTTAAAATACAAAGCCGACATTACCGTCTTAGAGAAAGTGCTATGGCATACCTGCCATGAAACTTGACATGAGCTTGGCTATGGGTTCGTGTTTAGCCAGGGAGTCCAACGGCTCATGTATAGATTGATATAATTCCTGACCAAAAAAGCACGAACAGGCCGAAGATATATTTTACGAGCAACTACAGAGAAAATATAACCACCGCTTTACCATGAAATGACATTTATGAAAGGAGATTTTGACGAAAAAACTGAAAATGATAATATGTTTGTTTTAATATTCGGGAAACCCAGCTCCCGCAAGATCTTTGAAAAGACCAAAATTAAAACAGTTGAACACATATTTGTATACTATCTATTTGTTAAAAGGTATTTCCAGCTTCGTTTGAGTTTGGTTTCCCTGCAAAACTAATACGACTTTAACTAATATACAACTCTCAGTAAAAGACAGAAAAAAACATCTCTTTGCTTTTAAGTTGCAAACAAGGTATTAGGCAAGAAGAGAGCCTTTCGTGTGATATTTTTAAAATCCCCTTAGAAAAGGTAAAACAAGGCGTTTATGTGCATAGATTTTTTACACTAAAGAAATCTAAAAGAGCCTGGAAAGAATTGGCCAATGAAAGCATAAAAAAACTAAAAAAAAGTGAGAGCGCTATATTTGGGTGTGCCGAATTTTATATACCCTTTGCAACGTGTAAGGATATTTACCATAATTTTTTAAAATTATTTAGGGCAACCCCCTTAGTGGGTGGAGGTAGTATGTTTTAGGAAAATGTTTGCAAGAAAAAATTAGTTGGAAACAGTTCTGCTTTTGACTTATCCACTGGCACCCTGGGAGTTGTAGGGTGGACTTACTACAATTTCCCAAACTTTGTATGGGAGTCCCTTTTGGCGATAGGGAGTTAATATCTTCTAGGAATATGTTTGTGAGGGAAAACTAATTGGGGTCGGTTCTACACTTTGTTTATCTAAAGCCAACTTTGAGAAAGTTATGGGACTTTTTACATCATTTAAGGGCGACTCAGTGGAAGCCTTAAGGGCTAAAAAAAGGGGGCAATATGTTCCACAAAAACTTTTTAGGAGCAGCCTGGAAGCTGTGGGAGCGATTTAAATTTTTTTTTTAATTTAACCTTGTATGGCAACCCTGCTAGAGGACAGAGATAGGCTATAAGTATTTCTACAAAAATTTTAGTGAGGAAAAATTAATGGGAGTCGGTCTTACAATGCACCCGTATAGGGGCAACTCCGGGGCAGTTGAAGAGGTTTTCATGTATAAATTTATAGAAATAAACAGAGGTAGTCGTGGTTGCTGTCTTATATCTCTGCAGCTGTAATGCGATTTTGATGGATTAGAATAGCAGTTTTTTAGCAGATATTTCTGATAGTTTGATATTACCTACAAGTCTATACAACATCGGAAGCTTAAAAAAGGACAGACGGGCAGAAGGCCGGACGGATTTTAATAAATCCACCTCCTTATCTATAAGGACAACGAAAATATATACTCTATGTGGTCGCAAATTGATGTTAAAGAAATTACAGATGGAATGACAAAGTTAGGTCATGTAGTAAGAAGTAGATATGAAAGCGAACCTGTGCCTTGTTTCGGTATTGCACGTGAGAAGTTTTTTAGTCCAGAAGTAAATAGTTTCCTTATCGAAGACAGATTGTATCGCAAAAATAAAATAATTTTTATTGTACAATTTTAACTTTAATTACTTTCGAATTGTATGAAATATGGTGTCAGATAATGGAAATGAAGCGCAAAAGACTCAAGCGCTTGAAATCTATTGCAAATCAGAATAAGAAAAATTACGCAAGTTAATAAAAAATTTTTATTCAAATTCCCCGTCTGTAAAAGGTATTAAAAGCATATGAAAAAACATACATATATATGTATATACATATGTATATGCATACATGGCAAATTTAACTTTTTCACACATTTTCTTAGCAGCCTTATTTATTCTTTAATGCTTTTGTGTTAAAATATCTGTCATTTTCATTTCGTACATTTCTTACTTCCCTTGAAATATATAAAATAAAAATAATATAATTGAGTTTGGCAAAATATAATATGCAAATAAATAATAAAGAACTTTACAAAAATATAAAAAGTTATTGAATAATTTTTTTAAGTCTTTTAAATACGTTTTTAAGGCATCGCACAGTGTGGTGAAGGTGGCAAAAATTAAAAAAAAAATAAGTTGTATCAATATGTTTATTTTTAAGAAAGTAATGGCTAATTAAAGCTGAGTGTTTTTGTTGAGTATGAAAAATAATAGAAAATATGCAGAAATTACAAAAATTTCAAGTTAGTAATTAAAAAAATGGTGTCGATTAATAGGGCTAATTTTTCTTTATTTGTGTAGTACAGGGTGTCCACCGGCAAGGTATGTATAGTCTTTGCTTAGCCGCCATTTTAGTAAGCTTATGTCTTGAGAGTCGTGAAGAAAAGATATTGCAAATTTATTATGGAAAAATATTTGCTAAATCAACGTGTTTTAATCGCTAAAACATTATGTCAAAATCGATCATGGACACTGATTTAGGAAAAAAAAACGTGCCAACAAGTTGCACTATTTATTGTGTTGTGAACGATTTCAAAGAAAGAGGGACTAAAGTTGATAGGGCTAAGCATGGACCACAACGTTCTGCAAGATCGGCTTAAAACATTACTGCTACTCAACAAAGTGTTCAAAATAATTCATCAACCTTAATCTGACGCCGTGCTCAGGAGCTTTATCTTCAAAGAACAATTTATTTTTTTGGTTCTTGAAAGCGATATTTTTGAAGCAGGCGTGTCGTTGCTTGGAATTAAAAAAAAATTTGACAATTCGTGAAATCCGACATTTTTTGCATATTAAAAATTTTTATTTGGGGTATTTAAACGGTATGCTATCAAGTCATATTGTCTTAAAGTTTTAATATTTTACGAAAGTTTAAAAAAATTGTTGTTCTGCTTAAAAGAAAAAAGTTCTATAATAATAAGACTTTTTGAATTGTGTTTATTGTTTTGTCATAAAAAGTAGAAACCTGAGCAGGGCGGCCGAAATTCTTTAGTGAAGCCGTTGATATAATTATCAAGTCGCCGTCATTAATTTTAAAATATTTTTAAAATTACTTATTTTTCAGTTGTCTCCAGCAGCTGATATAAATTTAAAATTGCAAACTTAACTATGAGCGGATGCTCACAGCAGTAGTATTTTTTCGTTTTATTTTTTTAATACATATGACTTTATGACTACCTTGTGAAAACCCGAATTATAGACATATATGGGAAGGACACAAATCCTTTGAGCTAAAATTTTGGGTCTGATAATTTTTATCAACTGAAATAATGTGTCAAGTTCTATTTCTTTATGATAACTTCTAATATTTTTAGCCACTCGTTATATGAAATCACCACACTGTTCGTATTGATTCTAAGCTTTTCATTCATTAGTCATATTGTTCAAATGTATTTACATTCATGTGTACCTTAACGTATGAACGTAGCTATATATGTACGTGTCTTGACTCTTACAAGAATTTATGAAAAAAATGTGAATAAAGCTAAATATAGCTACTTTAATATGGCAGCAAAATTTCTTGTGTACTTATTTTTAATCTTAAAGGCATACTGGAAAAAAATTAAGAAAAATCTTATTAAAAATGTATTTAAAAGGAAATAATTAAAAATTTTTTAAACTTGATTAACAAACGTCAAAGCAGTTTTGTATCAAAAACTTTAAGTGAATTATTTTCTAGCAATATTAACAAAGTTGTTTTGGGAAAATAATAAAATCTTTTATGAAGTTTCACGACAGGGTTTTCTATTTTCCAATTTAGTCAATTTAAAAATAGTCAATTTAAAAAGCACAGCACTACTCTTTAAGTAACAGAAACTAACAACAATGTTGATTGAATCACTTATGATTTGCTTCACGATGTTTTATAGGTTTTGCTCTTCACCGACTTTAAAATATATTTTTGTTTTTGTTGCAACTTAAATAGACTCACCTGAATTCGTCCAATGGCTTTTAGAAAATGTAAAGTCCATTGGAAAATGCTTCAGTTCTTTTTGTTGTTGTTGTTGGTCATTTTTAAAAACGCTGCTACTGCTGCTGCTATAACTACTGACCGTTTCGCTATTTCTGGCTGTTATAATGCTTTTGCTTTTCCTTACATTTGTAAAAGATGACAATCCATTACCTCTACTGATTTCACTCCCACCTCTGCTGGTCGGTGTTGAATATTTTAAGCTATTTTTTTGTCTATTACTTAATAAAATTGTACCTAAACTACTTCCACTTGCTGCCGTTTCACCTACACTGCCACGGCTGTTTTTACTTCCATCACTTGTCTTAAATGTAGAATGTATTTTGTTTTCTATCGTTTGGGTTGGACTTATATTGTTGTTGCTTATACTTTTTGATGGCTTAGTATTGTAGAAACCAGACATTGTTGTTGATGTAGGATATGCACTAGATGACTTAAAAAAGGGCGATGAAAATTTCTGTTGTACAGTAACACCCGTTTCAGCTTCTTCTAGATATGATGACGATGGTAAATATGATGATGATGATGAAGATGACGGCCAAAACGAAGGTGACGAAGGCGATGAGGCAGATGTAGTACGTGTTGTGTCGAAAGCATTGAGTTGTAAATTTTCAACCAATGTCGTTGTAGCTCCAACAACTGCCAGCGTTTGTGGTAAAGCCACAGCCACAACTGCTAACGTTTTTGTTATTTTATCTGGCCATTGCAAAAACAAAATTTGTAAAATAAGAAAAAAATAGAGAGAAAAATAAAAATCCAATTAGAAAATTTATAAATTTTTTATTAAATACCTGTTACAAATTGTAAAATGTTAAATGGCTTAAGATATGAGCAGTATCTACTTGGTTATTTGTTTGTACCAATTTAAGTCTTTGTCTTTAAACTATTATCCTTTTAAATGTAATTACTTATTTTTAAAGACAATAGAAACCCCTTCTTTTTAACTGAAAAACAAAAGATTACATTAATCTCTTGTGAAGGTAAGCATGTTCTTCTTGGCTTTTAAGGGTATGTTGCTTGGAAATTTTACTTTTCATTAAGTTGATTATTAAAACAGATTATTGCATTGAAGAATATTTTATAGTTTTTATGCTTTTGTCTTGTATGAATAAAATTTATAATGCAATTAAAATTAATCAAAACTCTTAAGAGATTATCATAAGTAATAATAGTAATAAAATGATGATAAAATATTTAAGATTTTTAAGCAGAAAATTCATTGAAAATTTCAATTTAAATTTTAAAGATATTTTTATATAACATTTGCTAAGGTAAAAGTAAATTTAAAGTTTTAGACTTTTAAAATTTGCAAAAAAAAAAACATTTATCCGGAATATAATTATAAAAGAAAAAGCTCCTGCAGCTTGGTTTAAAACAAGCAGTTTATACAATATTTCTAATGGGAAAAAATATACTTTTTATAAAAAAATTAATAAAAAAATTATATTTAAGTCTCAAATAAATCAACATGTGCTTGTAAGTTTTTTCTGTTCCTTGGGTATTTTAGAACTAGCAGTTAGTTATCTTCCCACTCTATAAGAGTAGTTTTAAAAACTAACTTCAACAGAGTATCAACATAAAAAATTTAAATTTGAATATATTTTATGAAATTTTAATACACAGTCACTAATTTTTTATTTTCAAAATGGACCAAACATATAAATCAAAATTTAAAAAGAAAATATAAAATAAGCTACCAGAACTGTTAATAAGTATTTTTTGTCCACTTTAATAACTTTTTGCCTCATTTGTGGTCAACGGTTCTTTATTTTATATTTTTAGAATTAAAATCTTTATAAACACTAAAAAGTAACAAATATGTAAAAAATTACTATTTGTCCATAATGCTTACTTTTGGCCTTAAATTAGGTCAACAGATTCTTATGAAATTTTTTAAACCAAAATCTCAAAAGAAATACGAAATTTGATCAAGGTCAATAGTAATTCAAGTAATATATCTAGAGTCATAATCTCAAAGTATATTAAGAGAATAAAAAAGTAAAAAAGGGATTTTTGACCTTCTAGTTAGCTTTTTCCCTCGAAAACCAGATCGATCAATCTTTAATTGTATTTTTCAAACATCAAAAAAAGATATAAAAAAATTTTTTTTTTTTAAATTATTTTAATGACTTTCTACCCCCGTCACCTTTTAAAGAGATAAGAGTCTCCAAAAAAAAAGCACATAGTATGTGAAAGATATACTTTTCGCTTACTTATTAAACTTTTGTCCTTAATCGGTTTCCATAACTTATTTTCTAATAATTTCCAGTTAATGCAGGTGATATGTAATAGTCATTATTAAGAAAGATGTTTTGTAATGACTAATCACTCCCAAATTTTTACTGTGTTAATTGGCTTAAATAATACAAAAAGTCCAAAAAAACGGCCAGTATATAATTCTATGCCCACAAAAATAAGTACCATAGACCTATATTCATAGCACTAATAAAATTTTACAATTTTAAAACCAAAAGCTCTGAAATATTGAAGAAATGCAGGCACGGGTCCGCTAAATTTGTGAGTAATATACAACGTTTCTTCAATTTTGTTTTTATATTTATTTGTAGTTAAGGAGAAACCAGCTTTCTGAGCTTTCCCTATTTGGCATGTTTTTAACAACTTACGATCTACGCTTCCCGAAACTGCGTCTTCGTGGGTGGAGGTACCCAGTATTGAATTTTCAAATCTCTTTACGAGTTTGGCTATACGATGGTAAATAAAAAATGAGTCGGCCAGTTTTTCAGTCAGTGAGTCAGTCAATCAGTCAGTGAGTCAATCAATTACTCATTGACGTTTTTTTTATAAGGATAAATAATTTAAAATTAAATTTTTATTTATTCATTTATTGTTTTTAAACCACAAATTCGTTTTATTAATTGAGTCATGGTGAGCCTAACAGTCATAGAAAACAACTAAAATAAGAGAAAATTTCTCTTTTGTTTTTTAACGCAAATTTTCATTGCTTTTTGAACTATTTTGTTATTCCACACAATGGTTTTACGTTAGGTAAGGTGACGAAGCCAATTGACGAATGCTATTCACAACCTCCACCCAGCGCCCTGTAGACCCTTTAGAAGAGTTGAAAAAAGAGCAATAAGAAAGACAAGAAATTTGTAGATAAAACAATAAAAGAAAAAGAAAGTAGAAATGCTGTCAGCAGGAAGTCGAAAGAAAATAGTGTTTGTCAGTTTAGGCGCAAGCGTTAAAACCACCTATTACTTAGCCTTCCGTGAATTCTATAATGTTTCCCAGCCCTCAGCTGGCGAAATCACCAAGTCCATTTAAGAAACGCCATCCCAGCCCCCTCTGTTAGTGGATCTGCAGCCTAGAGCAGTGGCAGACAAGGCTTTCAACAGTCTCTGTCTCCTTTTTACCCCATCCTTATGGAAAGATACTTGTCATGTATTTTACATTGCAGTACACGATGATCTTGCATAACGTCGAAAGGAAAGACATTTGCTTTTCTCGAATAGTTCAAATCCATTTCGACGGGAGTTTAGAAAATTCGATCTCTTAGGGGTAAAAATGGGCCAAATAATAAAAAATGTAAAAAATTAACGTTTCGTTTTTTTTGCCTGGGACTATTTCAAAATAAAGGAACCTGAGGACCATAATAGGGTACAATTTAGCCCCATTCCACAACTTCTAAGCCAATAAAGGTAGAAGCAGAATTCAGACGGCGTCTAACAGGTCTCAAGAAAATATGAAAACTTTTCACTCTGAGGGGTAAAAACTTTATTTTACCCCATTAAAAATTAAAACTAGATCCAAAACACTTTCGAACTGTAATTTTTTAATAAAGAATCCTAGTCTAGGATTTCTCTTAAGTTATGTACCTATGAAATTATAGTCGGTCAATCCCGACCATATTATACCCTGCAAAACATTTATGTGAGGGAAAAATAAAAAAAATAGACCGACGATTATTTATTCATGCTTAAATCGGCTGAAAGAGTTCTTCTAAGTTGATCGGTTAACTTGGAGCTGGGTCTCATGCCGTTATTTGTGAGCGTTACAAGCATCTGGACAAATGCATAGTATCACTACCGCGTATGTGATGTTGGTATAAAAACATTAATCAATTGCTTAAATTTCTCTTACAACAATGTGGAATGAGCAATAGGAATACGTTTCTTAAGACAGCCTGAACAGCACACATACCATTCCAAATGTCCAGGTGTAGGGTGATTGTGTTTGGCAACAAAAAAAAACACAATTAAATTTGCTTTTGACAGGCATAAAATAGATATAGAGTCCAAATTTTGTTCGTCAGCTCTTGATAAGATAAGCGAAGATAGAGATGGCGTTAGTATAGTAATAAGAAATGGAAAACAGAAAAAGCTTTGGTTTGGTTGGTTTAAATGGAAAAAACTTCGTGCCGACTCACCTCGCCACATGGATCAGTGGGTAAAAGGCTGATGTTTTACAACCAAATTAATAACTAACAACCGAACAAAGAGTACTGATGATAAAAATCGTAGCTGTTTTTCGAAAATGCATTCTACTCGGCAAGTATCGTTAAAAATCTTGTTTTTTCAATAAAATTTTCCTTTCTTAACTAACGCTAATAAAGAAGTAAAAACTAAAAATATTTATTTCTTCATTTGCAAATAAATTAGAATTAAGTATAGTATTGAACTTGAGCCTGATAAAGAAAATAAAATTGTCTTAAAACAAATAGTTCAACTAATAAATAAAAACGAAAACACATAAGCAAATTTTATTTACAAAAAATAAATTATTTAAATTTACTTGTTTTGACTTTTATATTAAAAGGCCATTAATAAGTGTACAACTTATGATTTAAG
The DNA here is from genome assembly GCA_963583895.1 of Melanophora roralis. NCBI lineage: Eukaryota > Metazoa > Arthropoda > Insecta > Diptera > Rhinophoridae > Melanophora > Melanophora roralis. Next base: position 16,246,906 of record OY757190.1, on the reverse strand, counting down.
TTTTTTAAACCTATAAATTATTAAAATTTCCTAATTGATATTTATGTCTTATATTAAAGCCGATTAAAAGATTTTGTTGTTCATTACCGCAATATTCATTGAAAATGTTACCACACACATCAACTATGGCCATTTTTCTCTTTTGACCACAACCATTGTATTTCCTTTTTTTATCCTTTTTTCTTCTCCTTCATAATAAATGTTTTAATACATTAATTTGCTTCTACAAAGAAGAGATTTTTATTCGTATGTGAATAAAATAAATATAGTATTAATAAAAGTATGGTATGTGGGTGCGTGTTAAAATTTATGTGTCGGCCTCTGTGATTTTACCATAAATCAAACGATTCAATTAAAAAGTTAAGCGTTAAATGTTTATATATATTACGTTAATATGTTATATGAAGATCGAGTACTAAGTCTTTTCTTAAGAGTATTTCATTGTGTATATATGGCACACAAATTTATAAAGGGTAAAATTTTATAGCTATAATCATAAATTTTCATGAAAGGTTTAATTTTTGGTAATAAAAACAGGGTTGATATATAAAAAGCAGAAAAAATAAAACACCCTAAAACCGAATTTTCCAAAATGCAAACGAAATTTTAAACTACAAACTGGTTTTTTAAAAAGATATGATGTGATGAGGTTTTGGTTTGTGACTTTTTTTGGCTTATATGCGATATGTTTATGTCTATCCCTTTATCATTAATACCTAGGCCCCAAAACCTACAGACAACTTAATTGTTAATTTAAAAAACTTAAGCCCTTAAAGTTAGACACATAAAATTTATTAAAAATAAAACTCAAATACAATTCGGCAACTTTAATTTATTACCTTTAGAAACTTGCTTAAGATTTATATTCACAGAATTGCTCTGAACTTTAGCGCTTTCAAAAATAATAATGAAATTAAAACAGTTGATTTCAAAATAATTTTTCATTTAAAACCAATCAATTTCCTAACTTATCCAATACAATAATTTTAAATATATTTACGCAAAGAATGTTTTACTTCGTCTTCTAAATAAAAGCAAGTAAAACAGCTATATTCAGCTTTGCGGGATTTTATAAAAAACACAACGTATAGGGACTTTTACCCTTATTTTTTTCAAATTTTGTATAGCAGCCCCCTTTGGGGGATACTAACCCCCTATGAAAATGTTTGCAAGAAAAAAATATTTGGGGTCATTCCTATGTATATTTGACCTATCAACTGGCACCTGCGATACACAAAATTTTTCTCGGGGCCACTCCAAGAAAGTTGAAGGGGTTTTTACCCTTATTTTTTAAAAATTTGTTTGGCAAACCTGTTAGGAACTAGAGATAGGGGTAAGTATACTCCACAAAAATGTTTGAGAGGAAATATTAGTTGGGGTCCGTCTTACATTTGGACTTTGTAGGAGCACCGTGGAAGCGATTTAAAGAGGTAAAAAAAGTTAATTTTTGTATGGGAACGCTTTTAGAGGGCCGAGCTGGAGTTTAAATATGTTTCACAAAAAATGTTTGGGAAAAAAAATTATAGGAGTCGGTCCTTTAATGCACCCGTATAGGGACAATATCGGGGCAGTTGTAAAGGTTTTAATGTATAAATTTTAGAAAAATAAACAGAGGTAGTTGTGGTTGCTGGCTTATATCTTTGTCCTTTATCAAGCGATTTTCGTTTATTTCAAAAGCGAAATTTTCGCAAGCATACCTAAGGTTTTGACACCACAAACATGTCCGAGAAATATCAAGGGGCTTTAGAAACTAGATTTCAACAGATAAACGGACAGACGGACATCGCAAAATCAATTTTCCTATCTATATGCATCAAGAAAATATATACCTTATGGGGTCACAAGTGGATATTAAAAAAATTACAAGCGGAATGACAAACTTATATATTCCCTTATCACTAATGTGAAGAGTATAAAAATATTAAAGTTTAAAATTAATTTGCTCTGCACGTTATGAAAAAAATATAGAAAATTTAATTTATTTTTTTAATAACAATAAAAGTTTGTAAAAATAAAATAAAAAAGCCATAAGTAAATATAAATCCTGTGCTTCAAATATTTTTCAAACAAGTAACTTCTCAAATATAATTTTTTTTTATGATTTACGTATATGCGGTACGAAGGAATACACTGTGTATATGTGCATGTTTTTTCAGTTTGATGTGGCCTCAATCCTTAAATAAAATACGAATGTGCTTTTTCAGAGAAAAATGTTTTTTACGGTTATTAAAAAAAATTCTATGCAGAATTTATTAGTTTTATTTGAATGATAATTCAAATCCAATGTTGAAAAAAAAATTTTTTACACAAAAATTTGTGCCAATCTAAAACCTATAGTCTGCTTTCATGTGGCAAAGATATGTAGAGATTGAAGGTTTATATGACAGAAAGTTATTCTAAATCTTGTAGTTTAAATATCTGTTTTTAAGACTTTTTTGCATTTTATTCCTTCTTTTCTTTGTATTTGTGTCCTGAAGTAAAAACAGGGTAGATTTATAAAGACAAAGCTTAATTATTAATATAATTGAAATGCGCTGTCCATGAAAATTATAAATTGTAGAGCTCAAAAAAGAATTTAATCCGAAACTATATATATTAATTTATTATCTTAAGTCTTTTGACATTCGTTTGATAAAAGCTAATATTGATTTAAGTAAAAAGATATCAGAAATTTACTTATAAAATAAGGAATTGAAGTTAAAAACAGAATTATATTAAATAAATAAAATAAAATAAAATAAAATAAAATAAAATAAAATTAAATAAAATAAAATAAAATAAAATAAAATAAAATAAAATAAAATAAAATAAAATAAAATAAAATAAAATAAAATAAAATAAAATAAAATAAAATGAAATAAAATAAAATAAAATAAAATAAAATAAAATAAAATAAAATAAAATAAAATAAAATAAAATAAAATAAAATAAAATAAAATAAAATAAAATAAAATAAAATAAAATAAAATAAAATAAAATAAAATAAAATAAAATAAAATAAAATAAAATAAAATAAAATAAAATAAAATAAAATAAAATAAAATAAAATAAAATAAAATAAAATAAAATAAAATAAAATAAAATAAAATAAAATAAAATAAAATATTTAAAAAAATTGTTTCTCATTGTGTATGTTTGCAATTTCTAAATTTATTTAAATTAAAAAACAAAAATTTAATAACACATGCAACAAATTGGCGGGACGTGTCTAAATTTTTAACATGATTTAAAATAGCTTTAACAGTTTAATTGAATTGAATAAGTGCTGATGATATCAGTTGCTTGTAATATTGGTGTAAAAAAACATACAGAGATATAAAAGTATCTAAAGTTAATGTACTTTCAAAATTTAATTTGTTATTGAACCATATTGTTGTAACGGTTTATTCATATCTACACTTTTATAAGACAGTGTCCGACGAATGTCTTCCTACACGTACTTATATGGTTCAAATAAGAAATATTCTTTGACCAAAATCCCAAACAATTTTTTAGTTTAAAATATATAAAAGAAATTTACTGTTTATGTATTAAAACAGACTTTTTGGGGTCTAGGGACCGAACACTAATCAGTTTTTTTATGTACACAACATGAGCTTCAACGGAAACAAAAACAAAGAAGATTGATATTAATATTGCGTTGCACTTTTTAAGTATTCAATACGCACAGTGAAAAGGCATTCTTACATTCTTATAAGCCATGTTCTCTTAGTGGGCAATAAATTAAGCAACCATGTTTGGTAAATACTTTCGCCCGTTTATTTTGTAAAAGGTTTTGTTAAATAAAGCTTTTCATCTATAAATATGTGTTAATATTTATAAAAAAAAATCAAATGCCAATAAAATTTTTTTTTAGCACATAGCTCACAAAATAATAAAGCTTGTTCTACAAATGTTGTTTCACTTTTAAGGTCCACAGTATTTTTATTTTAAGCTTCAAAGCATCCCACAACTCTTTAAGTGTTCAAACGCAAAAAGATTTAATTAAGTTTTTGATTCAAACTATCTTACATATGTGTTCAATATATTGGTCTTTCAATTTAATATTGATGTAAAACAAACCAAATATAAAGAACATCTGACAGTTTGAACATTTGTAAATTATATAACATATGAAAATTAAACAATATGCACAAAGAAAAGCAAACGTTAGAATTGCACTTATATGGATACATATTTACATATCCATTGCGTATATATGTTTATTTGTATACAATCCATGCGATTATTAAAACAGATAAAGGTTTTTATTCGCATGTTACTAAATTGATGAATGAAAGAATCAATGATTCATAAGTAATTAAAAAACATATTTAGATTGAAACATCTTTATGTCTGTATATATAAATTCAATTTGTTAAATTTGTATAAGTAACTTTGAATAGAAATCGTTAGATTTTCATACTTATTTTATTTGCCTTAATAATGTACAAAAATGCAAAAAAAAAACTAACAGATGAACGACAGAACTCCTCTTTGTTTTGCAAGCTTTAAGTATGAATCAAAAACATTTTTAAATAAATAAGAGCAATGTTGAATTTGATATGTAAGGGAAAAAAGTAAAATTGAAAAAATTATCTAATGATGTTGGGAAATAACTTTTATCGATGATTTTAAGAAGACAGGGGAGAGCTAGAGAAGTTAACCTGGGGGGGGGGCTAGGTAAGCATAGTTGCAAATTTAAATGCAAATTCGCTTGCATTTGATTCATTTCGTTTGGAGCGGAAGCTAGAATACGACTTTGAACGTGACAGCGTAGGTGTAACTAGCAGTTGTGAAATAAAAAGAAAGCGGTGTGCAACCCACTTTGGGCCATTATTTTGCTTCTTTTGTAATCCTTGTGAGTAATATAGGAAAAAAGCTAAATTTTGAAAATTCCAATATTAAAATACCCAAACTAGTTTTACTATTGGTCTTGCCTTGCTCCCCACTCACAAATCAACTGTTATCTTTAAGGTTGAATGTGATATGTGAAGTAAAAAGGTAAAATAAAAAAAATATCAATATATGGTGCTGGAAAATATTTTTTATTGATGATTTGTTAAAGGCAAGGTAGAGCTGGAGAAGTTGAGTTGAGTGTGCCTAGCACTTTTAATCTCGGGAGATGGTGAGGTCCGCTTACCACGCTTAGCTTGGGCCTGCTTTGGGCTTAATTTTAATACTTATTTTAAGGTAAAATTCATTGCAAATTTAAAAGCAGATGCGCTTGCACTTCTTTCACTTCCTTTGGAGCTGAAGCCAGAATACAACTTTGTTCATGATAGAGAAAATAAAAGGAAAGCGAGGTTCAAACCACTTTGGGCCATTACTTTGCTTCTTTTGAAATCCTTGTGAGTCATATAGGGAAAAAGTTCAAATTTAAAAATTAGCTTAGCACCATTATTTCAACTATTTTTTTAATCAAAATCCAAAAAGTAAATTAAAAACCCCACTAGGTAGACATAAAGCAGTTCATTTGCAGCCTTTCTTAATTTTTTACAAAAAAAATTTTATTTAAATTATTTAAATGTTAAAAAATTTCTAAGTATTTTCATTCAAATCAAGATTTGGTTTTTAATACTTACATAGAAAATGATTTTGTAAACCGATGACCAAAGCAAAGGTTAACAAATTGTATATAAGAAATAAGATATTCCAATATGACGTGCCACTCTTCATAATTTAAGTCTGTTGGTAATGTTGTAGTAAATAAAGCCGACTTTAAATTTCAAATGCTTCATTTTATACCAAGTCAGGCAATACGTTCAACGTAAGGTTTTTAGAAAACAGGGGATTTATATGTTTTTTCTTTTTATTTCTGACTTTTTATTACTTGATCTTCCTTTCCTTTTAGCTAGTTTGCCTATTTTGGATGGTTTGTTTGTGGTAAATGTTTAATGGATAACTCCTCTGAAATTGGGTTTTAATGTTGTATTTCAGTTTGATTTTTTATTTATTTTCAGTTCATGGTTTTCTGCAAATTTTTATTTCAAATTTTATTTTTCTTCTTTGTATTTTTTTGTCTGTTGGTTTTTGTAAAGGATCTTGCACATAAAAGTTTTGAGCAACTTTTTTTTGGTTGTGAAATGATTTGTTACTTTGTTTTGTTGAAATAAGAGTTTATGTTTTCTTTTAACTAAAAATGTTAGTTTTTTTTCTATTTTTTCTGCCTTTAACTATGCACCGTCGTGAACTTATTTCATTGAAAAACGTGTGCTTTATGTATGAGTAATTGCCTATGTGTGAGACGTTGTACCAGAAGCGTATGTGTGCAGTTAAGTATTTCACGAAGCAGTTGGAAGCTCAACCTTAATTGCATACTTTTACCCAAAAAAAAATGTTTAGATAAATTACAAAGTTGTTGAATACGATTGTACATTTCACAAGTTCTGCTTTTGTTGTTGTTTTTTTTGGTTTTTTCTGAAATGAAAACAAAAATAAAACTATTTTTTATACCGAAAGATATAAAACTGAAAAAACTTTAATAAATCTTTAGTAAATTTAGGTTTTAACAACTAAATTCTAAAATGTACATTGTATGACTTTCTTAAACTTAATGAAAGATTTCATTATGTGCTTTAAGATACGACTACCAGTTATTAGGTCAAAGCTATAACTATAGGATGTGTAAACGTTTGACTCAAAGATATTAAATAATATTTTATTATTTTAGTTATTTACTTACCAATTGTATCTATAGGATATAAGTTTAAAAATTGATAAAAATTTTGGGAGAAAAATTGTTTGATGATGTTTGTCATTAAAAAAGACAGTTTGAATCAAACTTTCTAAAAAAACGAAAAAACTGATTGTAAATCGATAGCTCGGTTGTGCCGTGTCTTGTTTGCTCTTCACATTGCCTTTTTTGTATACCCATTCCTATGGCCTTTTGTATACCCAGTCATATGATACAGTCAAGTTGTTCTAAAAATCATAGCTTTTCTACATTTTTAAATAGAAAACTTCAAATAATTTAACTCTTTATAGGCTATGCTACTCGTGTGCTCCTTTTCAACAAAATTTTCTTTAGAAAGAAGTTACCCGTAAAGAAACTTTTAAGAAGGTTAAATGTTGACAGCTTTAGTAGTTTCTGAAAATTTTTGTATGAAACATTTGATAATATCGTTTTTTGTTGTGTAAAAATTTAGTTGCCCGTAGACCAAAAATCACTATTAATTAAGCAACGAAAAGAGAATTCGCAAAATCCTGGTATTGTCCCACAATTACTATTTAGTAATTAGTGAAGTTGGTAGCTGTTACAATTTCCAAGATAAAGTGTATCAAGGACGTCATTAAAATGGTTCCTTTATTAGGAAATTAATTGGAAGGTTACAACTTCCCCTGTTCCTGTCTAATCATGTTTTTTTCTAAATGTCGTGTAAAAAATATTCGTTTGTATCGCAGTGACCGCTTGCCCTGCTTTTATCCAGATATGTTTTTTTCTAAAAAAGTTCATCATCCATCAATTATTCTAGAACTACTTACTTTGCGCAATTTCAAAGTCGATAGCTATAAGAGTTTTGTAAATGTAGCGCATAAAGGATTTTGTGAAATTTAGGGGGTTTCTACCACTTCCCCTGCTCCAGACTGACAGATGTACAGACGGGAATGTCCAGAATTAACTTCGCTATCTTTTTTTTACACATATAAGACTTTAGGTTAGCAATACTTTTTGACTGGTGGCAATTTTTTCAACTGTAATAATATATATTGAGTTTGGTTTGACATTTCAATAACTGGCGCCTGAACAATGCTTTTAAGTTGTGTAAAATTTATTTAAAAATTATGGTTTTGCTTGAAACGCGCATCGATGCGCTTATAAGCAAAACTGCCTTATACTTAAGTGTATGTTAAGACTCCGTTGGTTCCCGACGCATCAGCGGTTTGATATGCCTTATGGAATAAATAGTCCGTACTTCTTTCAAACCATTTGTGGTCAGAGCTCTACAGTCAATGGTGACCGCATTAGAGGCATTACTTCTGACTTTGTAGTTCACCAATTGAATAATTGTTGTGTGCATGAGCTATGATTTCAAAAAGACAGCGAAAAATGTTAAACAGCTCGTGATGTATTTAGCATACTTTTGGGAGCCGCTCAGCTTAACGTTTCGAACCCGTGAATTGGCCTTAAAGTTCGTGCAGGTCACAAGGCTACGCCGATCAGCGAGAAACGATTTGCCACTTCGAGTGCAACATTTGTCGTAGAATTGACGTAACACGGCCCAAATTTGGATTTTTTTTTAAATTATACTTTTTTGTAATATTACATCCGAGGCAGTAGTAGCCAGAAGTCGTATTGAAATTAAAGTCCGTAGACTACATTTCGAAAAATGAAAATTTAATGTCAATTTAAAAAAATATTTTATTTTTATTTTATTTCAGTTTTTTTATACGTTTGCAATACCACCCTTAGTAAGTAGTAAGAAAATATATTGTTCAATATTTGAAAAATTAAACTGAAATTCCAAACTGTATACACATATCCCTATGTAAATGGAAGGAACATTAAATTCTGAATAAAAAGCATTTAAAAGAGCTTGTTAACATGATCAAACCTTTGCAATCATCATACTTTTTTCAATTAAGCAACAATTACAAAATTTAACTCTGCTTATGTTAATATATACACTTAACTAAACTTGTATGTGTGTGTAAGCCTTGTTTTTTTAATTTTTACAGATTTTTTGATTAGTTCCTTCTTTTCAAAAACAATAATTCTATTGCCGTAAAAGAAATTAAAAAAAATTTTAAATTTGCTAATTTCAGCATATCCTTTACAAAGAATTCAAGTATGAAATTGCAAAATCAATATTAGATATTGTGTTAAAATTCTTTTAATTTGCTTGTAATTTTTTTCTTCAACTCAGAATGAAAAGTAGAAAGCCAAAGCAATTCAAATCAAGCAATTTTCTAAAATTATTTTTTAATCTTTTCTACAGAATATTACGTGCTACCTATACATACATATATAATAACATATGTATGCACTTTCGCATGTATTTGCATATATACACACACACTTAAATTTCATGTGAGTGAAACAAGCAATAGAAATTTACACTTTTACTAATTACTTTTTTTTCTCCTACACTTTTTTTTCAAAATTAATTCAATAAAGATTTCTATCAAATTGCTTACATCGGAGCATCGAAGATTACATGGAAAAAATAGAAAATAAACAAAGAAAATTTTCAATGAAAATTTATTATGAAAATGCACAAGCAGGCATTTCGATATGTTGGCAAGTTTGAACACAAACATTGTAAAAATATGCTTAAAAGGATCTTAAATAGCATTCTGAGGTGCAATAAATCCTAATAAAGGCTTTAGACAATATTGCAAAAATTGTGCTTAACAAATATGTGTATCTTACAATTTAATATTTTGTGGCAAAATAGTATTTTTTTGTTTGTTAGAAAAAAGAAACAGAAGAAAAATTAATTTTTAAGAAATTTATGGATGCACCATTTCATATACCATTGATTTAGCAAAATAAAAAAAATGTTGTTGCAAGTTGAAAAGGGGGAAACAGAAAACAGGTAATTAAAACAAATAGCAAACATTTATAGTTTTCTTAGCTAAAAAAACTTAACTTAAAATTTTTTCCATACAACCTCTAGCAATTGCTTGATGTTATAAAATTATCGATAAATTATATGATAAAAAAGCTTTTGGCTTACAAAAAATTAGCTAAAAATGATTTTTGAGCTGCCCTTAACAGAACAAAAAATAATTCTATTAATGTTTAACCCTGTTTTATGACCTAAGTACTACCGCCATTATAGTAAGCCCAAGCCTGAAATATATCCTTCGAATGGGAAGCCTTGCCTTCCTGTAATTCTTTTACCAAATTCTATTCTATTCTATTTGATAAAATTCTATTTGATAAAATACTTTGAATTAAGCGGATTTCGATATTGAATCAAAAATAAACTTCTCAATCAAAAATTTTATTAAAGATGATAATATGGTACTTAAATATCCACAGATGGAACCAATTAATATAAATTTAAGGCTAAAGAGCCCCACGCTAGTCAAAAGGGTCAAGGAAGACATAATAACAATTTCAAGCTTTTTTAATTTTTTTAAAATGTACCTTTTGCCTTTTTTAAGCCTTAGTATAATAATATAAAAATTAGTACTATTATCGACCCAAATTAAGGCCGAAAGTTTATTAAGTAGCAAAAAGTACATTTTTAAATATATGGTGCCTTACATTTATTTATTTATTTTGTATTGTGATATAATGAGTCTGCAAAAAAAGCATTTTAAGTCCATTTGCCCAGATTAAGGGCGAAGACCAGCTTATTACACAAAAAGTAATTTGTTTTGCCCACTCCGCATACGTGGTAGGGGTATTATGCGTTTGAGCAGGTGTTTGTAACACCCAGAAGTAATGGTCTGAGACATACCTATAAGAATACCGATCGACTCAGAATTACATTCTAGTGGATTTAAGCATGTCCGTCCTCCCATCCGTCTGTCTTGCTGGGTGTTCACGTATTCTTGTAAACACGCCACAGCTCCAAATTTTAAAAGTATTTTGATGAAATTCGGCGCAGATAATTTTTTTTCGTACTGATAAGAAGCGTAGTGTTTCTAGTGGTGATCGATATATTTTTTGATATAACCCCCACTCAGATATTTTTCCGTAATAAGCATTTTTGACTATAACTCTCTCAAATTTTACTATTTTTCATTAAAATTTTGCACATGTGCTTTACTTAATGCCAATAATAAGTATACTTAACAAAAATATTATCGCTCTATTGTTTTGAACAGCCCCCATATAAATGTCTTCCTTTATAAGCAGTTTGCGCTCTGAATGCCTAGTTTTCTCCAAATTTTTCACACACGTTTACCTTTATGCCGGTAGATCAGTGGGGGTGCCCCCGTAG